>JAGDQP010035771.1:784-19407 GCA_022664845.1 Lepisma saccharinum | reverse complement strand
ATCATGTCAGCACAAATCATCAACGGAATAATTTGTTAATCAAGATCTTCACCCCCAGCTTCGATACACTCAACAGTCAACCCATCCCCCCCAAAAAATAGGTTAAGCGAATTATCAGAGGACAGCACCATGAAGATCGACGATCAAGAGCAGTTTCCAAAGCTCTCCTAAGCTTACTTCTTAAGCTTAATCCTTCCGACTTACTAATTACGATAGCAAATTCCTTAAAAGTAAGCAGATTTTTCATCTGGTATGTACCGAGATTATCCATTACTGAAATCAAACCACTCAAAAATTGCTTCATCATCAAGTTATCTGATCGCAGCTTGGTACAAACTATCCGGAACAAACACAGCTTCGAAATGTTCGGGTAAACAGCTCAAATTTTCAGCTCTACCGGAGAGGCGTATCAAACAATCTCCACTACCACACAAGGCACCATCTCTGTTGACATTCGAGGGATAGAACCGAGGAACTACGAGAAAGGAAGATACTCCATCATCAAGTGCATGAGAAACATCTGCAACGCGTTTTCTACGTATATTATTCGAGTTCTCACCAATTTACAGGACACCACCAATTCATCACTAGCAGGAGAAGCATACATCTAGAAGTACAGATATCGAGAAGAACCATCGCATCTTTACCAGTTAAATGCCAAATTTACAACTCACATCCAACAAATAAATATCCGAATCAACCGAAATGCACTTTCTGTTCAGGTACACATAGCACTAAAGCTTGTCTGAATATGCTGACTCGACCAAAATGCAACACATTTATCGAACAACACCTGACGTTTAGTTCTAATGCAAGGCACCAACACCAGCACCAGAAGAAACGAATCTGAAAGTAGTAGTACCCATCAGGACAGAACCATCAGCACAGGTCAGAGAATCAATCACCAGCGTCAATAAACGAATCAGTATATCGCGAAGTTGCTCACATTCATTACATTTAAGTTGTAAAATATTAATTCCTTCTAAAGACAGCATGCACTTCATCAATTCCGGAACACATCACGAACAATGAATCCTCAATTTCAGTGTCACAGTAACATATTCTGGATCATACGCACACTTCCACAAAACAATATATGAAACAGAAGTCTGAATTTTCTCTTCCTATTCATTATAATACAATTGACAGTCATCTTCAATCCACTACTGGATGAAACCTTTCTCGGAGGGAGAAGTTGGTCTACTGCTCCCACGCTGACCAGACGTGTTGGGAGAGGAAAGCCGAAGTTCTCAACTGTGATCGCCACTGTCTTTTATTCACAGTAGCTCCCCAATTCCATCATGATGCTGGGTGGGCATCGTTCCAAACCTTCTCGCTTTGGAAAAAATCCCTTGGCACAACCGGAGATCCAACCAGGAACCCACGATCAGCAGTCAGCGACGGTAACCACTAGCGTTTTTATTAGTAGCTGAATGATGAGATGGTATCTTGAATTGATCACAGGATCTTCACTCCTTTGTGCCGAACAAACAGCAGAAGAATATTGACGATTCGGCTTGAAGTATCGGCTTAAGTTTCTTCTAAAAGAAGACAAAGTGAATATTTCACCGTTTAAATTGTGAACTGGATTGTCCCACAAAATTACCAGAAATGCTGGCAACACTGGTTTCTGAACCGCTTAAAACAAGAGAGGGTAGAGAGAGATACACACTCGCACACAAAATACACACACTAGAACACAATTCCGGACCAAGCAAAAACCCCATGTTTACTGTGACAACTCGTTTTCTTATTTGCGGCAGCACTACTAAACTTGGAAAACCCGTGTGCAAATTTAATCTTCTATTGTTTTCACGTCGTGTTTCGAGGAATTTTGCAAACAAAAGAGAAGCACAGGAGGATTCAGCTAGAACTAGATGAAATTTCTCCCTCCCCCTCTTGTCTCTCCGCCAACGCGTACACACACACACACACACATAGATATACGAACAGAGACATTCCTGTATACAGTATAGTAGTACAATGAACTCTTCGATCCAATAGTGAAACAAAATTAACTACGGTTTTTGAAGTATTCTCTCCCTCTCGCCCTCTCTCTATATCTGCTTTCGATTGCATGAAAGATTGGACTAGTAGACAATACCTAAAGATTTTTAAATTCAATCTTCCAGTGTGTGTGTGTGTGTATACACAATAGTATGATTGTTCCCAGAATCTTCAATCAGGATATCATTACGGCATGTATCAGAAGCTGAAGAGGATAATATACAATCACACAGATGGAGTTAGTAGCGGATTTAGGATTTTCGTTAGAGGAGGGTGCAGGTGGAACGGATCAGGGACATTTTCGATATTATCCCACTAAGTGAATTTTAAAAATTTAAATGTATCATATTTCTCCCTCATATCACTACGTTTATCATGGAATATGATACTGGCATCCACAAACATTGATATATATATATATATATTTTTTTTTTAGAGATTTGTCCGAAACCAAAACGAAAGTTTTTCTGATATAAATTATTGAAATAATGCTATAAAAATAAAGCTATTTTTGCCGTTGGGGGAAGTGCCCTTACGCCTCCTTTCTGGATACGCCACTGGATGGAATTACATATATATAGTTAGAGAGACAGGAGAAATAGGAGATGTGTGTGTGATATTAATAATATATTCTCTAAATTTGTCTTTAGCCAGATTAAACATATTCACTGATAGTAGGTCGTAATTATGCACTTTTATTACTCAGTAAACAAAGTAAGAATTATGTTTGCTTTACCAACGTTTATTACCCATTTATTGTTTATTTATGTTTTTATCATATATTTAGTGTCTCCTGTGGGTGAGTGGTAACGTTCACTGCCTAGTAATCAAGAAATGCTGGGTACAATTCCTGGTGGAGACACAGGTAGTTCGGAACCAACATTAAACTGCAAGTTTAGTCCTTACCTTAGGACGCATCTTCATCCGATGTAAGGCAATCATCGGTTCACCTTGACCAGGAAATTTCTGATCAGGACCTGTCTTCGGGTAGAACACTCATCATAATCCTCATTTATTTATTTGCTTGTTTTAAAAGACTCAGAGATGAGCTATCTCGGCGAATACGTCTTTCATCAAAGTGTCTATTTTCGATAACCCTCCCGCCATTAATCTGGACAATATTAGTCGGAATGGCCGACATGAACACTGTGGTGCGTCCGTTAAGTGATGTTCTAATTTGTGGTGCGTCCGTTAAGTGATGTACAGAAATCAATTAGCTTCGCCATGAATTGAACTCATTTATGGCCTTTAGGTATGTACGGTTCAAACCTGAACAGAGAAGGGGGAGAGAATGTAAAATGTAGTGGAAAGGTCCTTACTTAAGATACCATCCCGGGCCTAGTGAAACTTAGGGTGGAAAGTTTTGGAGGAAAAAAAAATCTGTCAGGATGGTCGTCCGCGGGAGTTCGAACTCGCGTGGCTACACCATTACTGATCCAAACTACAAGAAGTTAATGTGAACTCCGGAGGGTGGAAACTTGTTAACCGTTTGCCTAACGTCAGGAAAGAATAGATTAATTAGACTATCGACTATTCTATTTCGAATTTGGAACACCAAGCTTGACAAGCACTAAACTAAACAAATGTTGGAATTGTGCATTGTAGAGGGAAAAAAGTGCAGTCATTGTACACTCAGCTTCGTGTAAAAGGAATCATGGGAAGTTTCGTAAGTTGGAGAAAGTTGTACAGCATAACAATATCGGAAAAGAAAGTTATGAAATAATTTATACATATGTTATTCGTATATATATATATTGTTAACACATTGTACAAGTTTTTGTACTTCGAATCTTTTTCTATAGGACATTTTCTATTATTCTGAGTGTACGTCATTTATACTCTTTTAAATGATCACTTCTGTGTATTTTCAATGTATAAAGCTGTGAATTAATGTGTTTTTTTACAAGCTTAAATCTATCAATAAGGAGGCCTGGTAGCCTTGGAGAAAGTAAAATAAAAAAGATTCGGCAGGACCGGGTATAGAGCCTAAGTCATTTCATCAAGGGGTTTCCAGGCCATTGAGCTGCTTATCCCCACTCACAAATATTTGATTTACTAAAACAAAACTGATTTGTTGTAAGTGTAGACAAATACATATATTCCAGCATAAATTTTGTCTTTCTTACTAAGAAAGTTAGGTCCTTCTTAATGCTGTAATTTGTACTGTCTCAACAATGTTGTAGGTTACAAAAATCTCTTTAGAAACGATCCGGTATGTATAGTGAAGTCAACTTGTAGCAAAACAGGTAAAATATCATCGCTAGCTACCAGTAGCTCGCGATCCATGGTTGGTGATCCAAACCCTTAATCAACTGAACTACACTAAATTCGTATCTATGTTTTCGGTAGATTTCTTTTTTAAGATAACTCATGGGAAAATGACTAACCCCTATTTTTATGAGGCCATGTTGCGAAAAGAGTGTACAAAAAAACAAGGTTTCAAAATTCATCTTAAGTTAATCATAAGAAAGTCCCGACATCTTTTACGTATTGTTGCACTTGTACACAAAACTGTAAAACATGTTCAGAAAAGATAACTACAGAAAGCGTACAACAGTGAGATTTTTTACAGTGTAACTAGAATTACAATTCTCTTTCATATCTCTTTTTTACGTTGTACACTCCGATGTTCATCGTTCCTGACACTGTAGGTATTAATAGTCTTCAGAAATTGTGATGATTGATTTGACCAGACAGTTTGTCACTTGAAGATTCCTTTGCAAGGTGAACTGATTGTACAGGGTGGGACATAAATTTGTCATCATTTTTAAACATTTATCCTGATAAAAAAAGACTAAGTAACAGAAAGATTGAAAGACATATCTACTTACTAAGGAAAGAATTCCACTTACTGACAAGCAAGCAATCAGATTCACTACAATTTTCAGTGGCAAAATCACTGGTTATAACAATTTTTTGGACGTTTTTCGACCGTATTTACAAAAGTCCAACATCAATGATGAGCACTGAAGTCTCAGGTCTTCAAGAAAACATGTTTAAGATGGCAGCTACCATTTCTTGAACATTATCATAGTCTTCGGGTGAAGTTGTGACATGTCCTGCATTTCTTGGGGAGTAGCAGCTTGCTGTCTCCTGGGTGATGACCTGCTGCAACTCCGGTAGTGTTCGATGTTTGCGGGAGAAGTAACCCCCACAAGAAATAGTCACACATTGACAGATCGGGGACGACTATGGTATGTCTCGCGAACCTTGCAATTTTCCAACATCTACCTCTGAAAAAGGTAATGAAAATAGTGGTGTACTGAAAATCTGATTGCTTGCCAGTAAATGATATTCTTTCCGTAATAATATCTCATTTCTCTCTGTTACTTAGTTTTTACAGGATAGATCAGTGGTTCTCAACCGCGAGATTTGCCAGGTGTGCCGCGAAGCTTCGGAGACTATGTGTTATTGCTGGTATAAGTAGCTAATTCAAATAATGTCACGCAATATTTATTTTGACAAAGGAACAAGAAAAAAGTATTCATGAGCTTAAACATGATTATTTTACAGGGAAAGTATTGAATAATTAATAAAATCTTAAATTATAGTGTAAATGGAATGTTATAATGACCAAGTCTCCCGTATTGTTGCTCGTACGTTAGTGTGCCGCGGGAATGCACTACGAAAGGATAGTGTGCTGCGAACGAAAATAGGTTGAGAACCATGATTAGATATTTGTCAAACTCTGTAGTTTACTTTCATATTCTATCAAAGACGTTACATACCGTCCCAGGAATATTATCTACTAATATAAGAAGATTTTAAATCATTTGTGTCAACTCAAGATATCGATCCCGGGACCCTTTTGGCTATGTGATGACCAGATTAACCGTAAATAAACCATTGAAATCGAATACCTTTACTTAAATTAGCAATGGGATCGAATCCCACGGCCGACTATTCTGACTGAGGTTTTCCCTTAGTTCCGCAGTACGAATGTCGGGCTGGCACCTTAAGTAAGACTTTCTCCGCTATCTTCCCCATCATCTACCCTATCCCGTCCTTAGCTAAAGATGTCTCAAGGCCATGAATATATTCAGTCTAATACGCTTAAAGAATGCAGTATTGTAAAACTTGTTAGGAGATAATTTTTATTATTGACACTGTATTGCATGATATTAAAAAAAAAAAACACAATACTTTTATTTAAAAATTTCTGAAAATAATATTTTTAATACAACTTGCAAGGATCTGAATTTTGAACTTGTAACTTGGAAGTTATGGAGAACAAAATTCACTAAAATAGCTCATGAAAGGTAGTTTTATCTTTCAGTTACAGCCATTTTCCTTTTGTTAATATTGTTTTTCATATTTTCATCTTTGTTTCTTAACCAATTCGTACTCCTTTTTCAAGTGCTCTCTCCATTAAAACATTTCCCTCATTATTATCTCTTGTTTTTCTTACTTCTCATTCAGAATACGGAACATTTCAAATAGATGAAATAATAATTATAAATAATTATCAAACAGAAAAATAATGCTTCGTTTTCTCCTGACATCTGGTGCTAAGAAAATGAGTTTGCTGTTCCTTTTTCTGTAATCCCTTGTAACTTAATTACCTGAAGACTTGTTTGAATAAGTAGCTTTCTTTAAGATGAGAAGAGCTGTTAATTGAATTGCTGCTGACTCTTCCTTCCTTCCTTATTTCGAAATAACACAAAAGAAATTTTCCCTCTTCTTAGTTTCTTTTCAAATAGAAAAGGGAAAAACAAGGAAATGAAAACCCCCTATGGAACAACTTTGTTACTACCACTGCCATCTGTTAGTAGAAAAGGGGAAACATTATTTGTGTAGCTTTCTATCGTGTAACAACGTATTTAATTTTGTTTTTTGAGATATATTCTCTCTCTCTCTCTCTCTCCCCCTCTTCTTCTTCTTCTTCTTCTATTTCTTTTCTTTTAATTCTGTCTTATGCCGTTCTTCCTCTTTCTTACTGTTTTACTTTTGAAAAAAAAACTGTTTTCTTGAAAATGAGAAACCAAAAATCTTGTAATTGAATCAGCTTCGTTAGTGAAATTCTAGATGTGCTAAGTTGATTAAAGATAACGATCTCCCTCCCCCTCTCTGCCTCGGTCGTGAAGGGTTAAATTTCAAGTCTGGGACTAAATTGGAACTCAATAAAGAATTTCATCTGAAGGCATCTAACCATTGTGTTTTGTTTACTATTATCGTAATCTGTATATTAACGCCATCTGTCCAATTAATTATTTCTTAATTGTAGATCTTAATTTTGTTAGATCATCAGTTTGAACGTTTTTCAATATGTTCAATTTGGAAAAAAAATCGGAAATTTATATATCTATATGGATTGAGGGGTGTTTGACTACGGATTGAGGAGTCCCGGGTTCGATTCCCGACGCTGCCAAGAATTTTTTCCAAGGCGTGTGGGTCTGGAACGGTGCCCACCAAGCATCGTGATGCAATTGGGGAGCTGCTATGAATAAAAGATAGTGGCGATCACAGTGGGAGCAGTAGACCAATCTCCTCCCTCCGGGGAGAGGTCTCATGCAGTAGTGGATTGAATATGGCTGTGATTTATATATACATATATATATATATATATATTCATCTTATTAGAAGAATTTCCTTAACACTTGTACTACAAAGCACGGTGATCAGAATGCCAACATAGCAATCTGGAATGTTTAATTTCAAATTATGGGTGTAATGATAAACGCATTGTTCTATTTACGCAAACCTCTCGTTAATTTATCACTAGTACTCCAAATAATATATTGTAATGTACCACGTGTTTGAACACGAGTTTCACATTCGCAGTGTAAGCATTGTAGTAACGTGAGTACTACAAATAGTAAACATGTGTAAAATAAGTGACGCAATGCTAATAAACAGTGCAATACAAACAAGCAGACGACAACACCAGTTTCTTCAAAGAATCAACAGACGAAGTCACTATCAATAGAGGAGGAGCTTGGAGGACTTGGAGGACCACACTGGAAGAGGGCTATAAAAATCCCGACGCAACCTTATAATCTATCACTCGCCAGGGTGGTCGCCTCTCTCCTCTTCCTTAACTCCTCCATACACAGTTAGCTATTGGACTGGTATGCTCCTTCCAATCCAGCACATACAGTTAGCTGTCGGACTGATGTGCTACTCCTCAACCTGCACACACAATTAGCTGTCGGACTGGTACATCCTTGACACACAGTTGGCTGTCGGACTGATGTGTTCCTTACGCATACAGTTAGCTGTCGGGCTGATGCGACACCTATCCTAACTCACTCCTGCGAGGCATCTCAACCGAAAAAGAAGCCATAAAGAGCTACGCTATAACTCAACCATTTTGTAAATATCCTGGTACGGGACGCTTTTTGTTAAATTATCGGACTTATATTTATTTTGTAATAAAACTGGTGATGGGCAAAACCCACGATTCCCGTGTACCTCTTCGACTCTACCTAAACGTTACCCAGAAAACAATAGAACGTTACGATATTGACGCGATAGTGAAAATATCGGAAGTTAGTACCAGACGACACAAACCATTCTTTATATTCGATATACTACAGTGTTTTGCCCTTAATATTGGTGCGTGTTGTGTACTTTGTTACATCTACATTAATATAATACGGTTTTCATTATTTATGCAAATTTGGAGCTTCAAAGCATATTTTTCTGCCTTAAATTGTTTTCATCCTTTGTTGTGCAGGGTGTTTGTTCACCTCTGCATATCCGGAAGGAACAGAAATATGAGATAATACCAGAAAACATATTCCATAATTTTTGAGAAGCTAACACATTTGTAGCTTTAAAGTATCCACTTCTGTTTCCCCCATGAGGGCGTACGTGGATGGCATCTCAAAAGTTTCAAACAGCAAAGAGGGAAGACAAGTACAATATCATTTTAAAGCGATTGACATATTTGCCCCTATTAGAAATACGGGGGTCAAAATTCGACAGTGATGATTTTATTACTATATTTTCTTCAGGCTGTAAGAAGTGAAAAGAAGATGTACAGTCACGGAGAAAAATATTCCGGGAACGATGTATTTCAACTCTTATTTCATTAACATTTATGGACCAGAGTGGCAGTTATGGCTAATCCCGTCACATATCGTCACCCATGTATGTGACGGACTTAGGAATAGCTACCGTACCGATCTGGTTCATAGTGTTAGTTAAATAAGTGTTAAAATACAATGTTTTCGGCAACTTTTTTCTATGACTGTACAAGGTGGCAAAATGCTTCTCTAGGAAAGTTATTCTATCTGCTATTATTTTGGAGAGCATTAGCCCCCGCACGGTTCCATAGTATGATCACAATAAACGTGAAAAATTCTCTCTTCCATAACATCTATCGCTAATCTCTGTATCAGTGGCGGATCCAGAATTTTTGTTAGGGGGACGTTTTCGATATTTTCCGGCTAAGTAAATTTTTAAGTATAAATTTATCGTATTACTAAATTTTATCATGAAATATGACATCGGTATTCCTAAAAATTGACGTTTCTAGATAAATTAGATTTGTTTGGAAACAAATCGAAGCTTTTTCTTAAATATATTTTTGAAATAATGCTATAAATAATAATGTTTCCTTAGAACGCCATTTTCAACATGGGCAACATATCGATCCCGGAATTATTCCATTTTTTTTTTATAAAGACCTTTGAAACGATATATTACCCAACCCACTTTGAAATATGATTTTTTTTAGTTCCCCCTACCACATGAATATTTCCCTATAATCAGAAACGATTATGTTTAGAGATTTTTACTAGTTACTTCTCCTTTCCAAAACGGTTCACATATAATAGGGTAACTCCGGGTAAGATGGACAGTCGGGTGAAATGGTCAAAGCTTCTATTTCTTGCCGTAATAGCCAAATATGAATGGAACACAAGTGTTCAACAAACGAATCGTGTATTTTCAAAACGTTGTAAATAATATTGTGTGGTAAAATACATTTTATTACAAAAGAAAAAAAAACACGTTGTAAATGTCGTGTTTCACCACGGGATAGCACATCGTGTGCCTACCGCTGACCCTAGTGGTAGAATCACGAACTAGAAGCACGGTTATAAATACATTTTCTTTCCATAGACTTTGTGTTTTCTTCTTTCTGCTGTAACATTTAGTTTTTGGCACTTACAACGTTTTGGAAATGCACGATTCAAACTATCAAATGCTTGCCGCCTACAAAATTTCAGTTTTATTTGGCTATTACGTATTGGCCATCTATCCCGAAATTACCCTATGTATAAGTCAACAAGTAGTAAGCAAAAATCAGTTTAAATATCCGCACCTTATTACTTTTCATGTTCTACAAAATTCACTGGTAGCACGATGATTCCAATATGAACACGTTCCTTGTTTTATTTTTCCATATTCTTGACAATCTTTTCGATCTTCTTCTTTCTCTCCTACTTGCTTTTAAACTTAATCTTTTCCATTTTCTATTTCCTTATCCTCTTCCTTTTCTATTATTCGTGATGATCGGATGTATTGAGGATTCGAAAATATAAGGGGGGAGTGTCTATAGATAGTACAGGAAGTAGGGAAGAAAGAGGGTAGGGATGAGAATAGTGGATAACGGCGAAAGTGAATGTTTGATGACAATAGTTCTTTTTGGAGTTGTAGAAGAAAGGGAATGGAATAAGGGTTTGTTAGAAAATATATATCCCACTGCTTTTTCCCCTTAACCCTAAACCTTTTACCTCCCTCTTCCTCTGTGCACCCTGCGATTTCCTCTAGAAAGAATGAATGAATGATAGAAAGAAAGAAAGAAAGAAAGAAGAATAAAGTTTGAGCAAACAAGAATTTAAATTTAAATGCCAACTCCATCCATCTCGTAGACATATAGCGAGGAAAAGGTGGAAGAAGACTGGGAAAGGGAGTGTGAATAGTATAAACCTGTACTTGACATGGGAAAAGTAAACTTTTTAAAAGGTAAAAAAACAGGGTTGGACATTGTAGGATATTAAACGTAAAGAAAGGCTCGGTAATAAGCAAAAGATTTGAACTATTGGATTCTCACCTTGATTTATGCAGCTGTCTTAAATCTGGTAGCTCTAAAGGTGGCAGAACCTTTACGTTTGCTTAGCTTTCTTCATCTTAAGGTTTCGCACTAGTATTGTAATGAAAGGAAGTTGAGATATTATCCTAGTCGTCTCAGCGATAGGCTATTGCTGGCCTCGAAGGTGGCCCGCGGAACAGATCCGGTCGGCATGAATATTTTTGTTAGCCCGGCATCAAACCAATCACATGTGAGAAAATCTGTAAAAAATAATCAATAAGGTAATGAATGAAATCGATGTTTTTCCAAAATTTCTCGCTTTACTGAATAGGGTATTGGTAGTTTCATGTCTTGGCGAGGAGGCGCGGTGTGAACCTTTATAATCCAAGCAAGGACCACTAGAGGGCAATGTCGTCGATTCTCAAATTATCGACGATATTACATTACCCTAAAAAAAAATCTAATGGTCATTAATCCTTGTATCTTCTCGCAAACTTCATATAATTGCAATTCTAATTGAAAGTTTTATTTTAAAGTGGTAAAAAATTAAAGTGATAAAATTACTTTGAAGTGATAAAAAATTTAAACTGATAAAGTTAATGATAAATTTAATTGAAATCGGTCGTTTAAGTTGACAAAAGTAACAAAATTAAATATAAAAGTGATAAACAATTAATTCAGAAGGAGTCTCTTATTGTTTTAACACAGTACACACTACATTCGCTGCTTTTATCGCCACCTTGTGACATAATTCGATACAAATATGAATTAAGACAAATTTAGCATGACATATTGTGAACAAAAAGTGATTAAGAAGTGTTAAAAAGCAACCTGCCAGTAAGCCAAATGCCGACTCTCACGGCGGCCCGACCAACTAATAGTCGGGAAATCGTTGGGGAAAGTCGGCTTGATCAATAAGTGGCGTTTGGGCGTCGGGTCATTTTCCGGACCACCGTTGGTCCCCCTACTTGCAGGCATAGGGGCCCAGGACCCGCCCGCCGACGCCAGATACTTGTCGTTTTTTTCTTCAAAACGCGACCAAATGTCGACGTCGGGCCGACCTCGCCTGGCTTGCTGGGCTTAAGCATCAGAGTGCTTATGAAACATTGAAAACACGACCAGAGTGACATGATAAACTCTCTGCACTTCTGGTATGCATTAATTACACTTTTCAAGACAATAAAAGAGGATACGAGAAAAATTATACACAAAACGTAAAATAAATATTATATACCGTGTACACTGAGGTTCTTAGAAAATGGCCGTTGTAATATTTTTTTGAGACCAAACTATATTCAATTTGGCAACATGGAATTATTATACATTACAAGCACAACACGAACTAAAATCTGTGTCGAATATTGGTCCGTTGTTTTCATATTGTGCAACTTTGAAATTGTTTGTCAATTTTTATGAATATAATTGTACGTTGTGACATACCGTTTCAAAACTCAGAGCACATAATTGAACAAGAATCCTATTATTATTCTAGTCTTGTTCAAATAAACAAAACTGACAAAAGATATATATATTTTTTATTATTCGAAATTTTAGAGCGAACATTTTCCTACTCTGATATATACAAGGTAAGGAAATAAAGGCAGCGATGATGATGTGTGTCTACATGCAGAGGTGTGGAGGGAGGGGGAGAGAAGAATAAATTGATCTGAACATCAGCAGCAGTTGATGACATGCAATTGCAGCTCTTGAAATCCAGTCACTAGCCTTTAAAAACAGCAGTCACGTGGCGTTGTTCATACATTCGGTAATCGTTATACATGCTTCCCGAAGAAAACAATATGAATTTGGGGGAAAGTGGAAGCTATTTTTCTGCTTTTTTTTTAATATAATTATTGCAAAATAAAAATGAGACCAAAAAAAATTTCACACAGCTGTGATTAATTGTTAGCTCTTGGATGGCAAGTGATCATGCTTTTCTGTATGTCCTAGGCATACGTTGGTAGTACACGTGTATGTTCTGCAAGTAAAGGTTTCCTCATAAAGCAACTTGTGTGTGTGACGTAGAAGTCCACATATACATATGCAAGCACACTGTACACATTAAAATTAAGCTGAATGTAAAACAACAATCTCCAAAAAAGATGGAGCACTACCTCCGTATATGTTAAATGCAGACAGTGATTCCGCCAGACCCCCCCTCCTGTGGGGGTGTTTACCAATTTTCTCAAAATGCGTGAGTTTGCAGGTTCTTTGCGTGAGAATGTGAGTTGATGCTTGGTTGCGTGAGAGTTGACATATCTTCTAATGTATTTTTATCGTTACATAAAATTTCAATGCTCTTCCTGGAGAGTTCAAACTTTCAGGGAAGAAAGTTCATAACCAATTCAAGAGTTCCATCAATGCCGATCTTTAGTTTAATTTTTTGTTCATTCTTGAAAGAGCTTCATTGTTATAGGTTTTGATATTCACAACAACAATCAAGCGATTTCAACAATGAACAAAAACGAAAATAAATCGGTATTGATCGAACTCTTGAATTGGAACTTTCTTCCCTGAAAGTTAGAACACTCTAGGCTTGAATTTGTAGGAGCAGCATTGAAATTTCATGCAACAATAAAAATACATTAGACATACACAGATGTAGGGCCTAGTGCTGCCATCTTTTGTTGGAGATCGTTGCTTTACATTAACCTTAACGAGTGAGTGAAGTTATAGTAATTGCCTTATAATTATTAATATGGACGGACAATTATCGCAAAAAAGGAGTTTTAAGTTCATTGTTAGATGGCGCTCGTAATTTAATTGTACTTAGTCTGTCTGTCCTACTGTTTTTTTCGTCCGTAACACAGGCTAGCGCTTCAAACAAAAGAGAAAAACAGCAACTGATTTCAGATTTGAATTTAAAGATAGGTCTCGATTTACACAACCATTTTCATTGTGCCAAAGCAACAACCTCCCGTTGTAGTAGTTTTGCATGTTATGCACTTGGCATGCTAGCGCCCAGACTGTAGCACAAAGAACCCAATATCAGTTGTAGATCCTTTTGACTCTCTATTTA
Organism: Lepisma saccharinum; assembly: GCA_022664845.1. Classification (NCBI taxonomy): domain Eukaryota; kingdom Metazoa; phylum Arthropoda; class Insecta; order Zygentoma; family Lepismatidae; genus Lepisma; species Lepisma saccharinum. The sequence goes on along the minus strand of JAGDQP010035771.1, from coordinate 5,401 downwards.
CACTGCTCCTTGCAACCTCATGGCAATACAGCCTTTATTTTCTGGTATTTTCTACTAAAAGTCAAAAGCACTCAAATAATCTATGCAGCTCTTTGATCCGCAAGGACCTTTGAATGGGGTGACCCAACGAGTAGTTTGTCATTCCATTGCATCGGATGAAAATAATATCCTAAGAAAAGTTTTACAATTTAAACGTGAATTCGAACCCATATATTTAACGTGACACGGCCGGGAATCAAATTTTGCTCTGTCATTAAAAGCCCTTGACTAAATCATCTCATCCACTACGGATATGGTACTTGCATTATGTGATACAAAGTTATTTTTATTGTTCGTGATTCCATCGTCCATGCTAGTTGCCCAAAATTCTCTTTTTCTCACTCTTTTATTGTTGTTGAAACTTTTCAGATCTGAAGCTAGAGTTCATTTTTGTCTCTAAAGAGCAATGTTTTTGTGCAGAAAGGACAAGATAGTGTCTTTGATTTAAATTTAAAGTACCATCTCAACATTAACCTCTTATGAACATGAAAACAGAAAATCATGTTAGGCTTAGACTGACTATCATTGACTGGATTTAAGTCTACAGCAACTTCGTAATGTTTGAATTGTTGGCAACTATCTTAACCACTAAACCACAGTCACTGAAATTAATTTTGTATTTAATACTTGCTGTTCATGTTCTCTTTTTCTTATTTAATTAAATATTTAAAGTCCTTTAGGCAACTTTGGTTGAAGCCGGATGGAAGGTGACGGAATGATTGATGGAATGAAGAAAGTGGGAGGAAATGGGGACCTAGGAGAAAACCCACACACACCATGTTTGTCCACCACAAACCCCACATCACACGAGAAGGGATTGAACCTACAACCGCAAGCACCAGAGGGAGCGCTCTACCATTGAGCCACCGGCCCCCGCTGTTTAGAAACATATGAATGCTGTTTCTTGCTGAAGGTAGTAATATTTGAACATAATAATAATAATAACAAATCATTTCTTTGTTCATTACAGTTACCTCCAGGACCTACAAGATATGATGTCGTCGATTCCTATGATAAATCACAGAACAAAAGAAGTTACAATATTCCCTTTCTTGGAGGCAAAGAGGTTGTACCTCATCCGGCTCCATTTGGCATCAGCAGTTCGAGGTTTACCGGAAGAGTGGATGACCTACCAGGTAACTTAGGGAATATGTTGTAGCACTGATTCTGTACAACTTGATGATTACAATTATTAATAGTAAGTAGTTGAAGCTACCAACATTATAATTTCTTCTGGATCTAACAAACAAGCATTCCTTTATCAACTGGAGATACTTCAATCATAATTGCCAGCCACTGGGATTGATCCCAGGACTTCCTGAATGCGAACACAACGTTCTAATAACTTAGCTACGACCACTCAGTTTGAAAAGCCTTCTTCCGATTGAGAAATATGTTCAATGAAAAACAAAATCATTAAAACATATATTTTTATTATGACCAATATAATGTAAAACTAAAAAAAAATGTTCAATTCTTTGGAACATGTATAAAAAGAAATCTAAAGTCATAGCTGAAATAATCATCTTTATTTTTGTCATTTGTTCTACTGTTCCGAACCGAGTTTCTGCAATGCCCTGGTATTAAAGAACATGCGAAACCGCTCTTTATATTATTTACTGTTCCATAGTTTCTGCAATATGTGCAGTCACAGATGTAACAAATGATTTTTTTTTTTTTTTTTGGACTGTAAGAGTTCTCAGCTGTTTCCATTGTTTATGTGGCTCATATGGGAAGGTGGCTCGATTCATTTTTTCTTTTGTGTTTTCTCTTCTTTATTTTCTAGTTTCTAAAAATAAGGTTCTACCTCGCTGAAGGATTTTCTATTAGTGAAAATTTTCCATTTGATTCTTTCTCTCTTTTTTTTAAAAAAAATCATTTTGTTAAAATGAACTGTGAAATTTCAGGACATTTAAAAGAAATATGTATCCAAATTATCGGAACACATTGCTACGTCTCTTTCAAGGCTAGAATATTTTTTTTTTTTATTTCTGAGTTCCTGCATCAACCATGACCAAAGTGCATCTAGTCTGAGCAGGGGTTCTGCCTGCCCCCCTTAATTGGGGTGTGACCGTTCTAAACTATCGGTATCAAGCTCACACCACCAGCTTTAATTTTTTTTACGGTTCAAAATCGGAAGAAATCCAGCAAACTTCTTACAATCCCCAATTATAGTTGTATAAAAATCCTGGCGGAATCCTTGATTCTGAGGGATGACGTTGCTAGGCGAATACACCTTTTGGGTAAAAATATTGAAGATGGTAGCGGGCAGGTCCTTGGTTGTAGTTACAATACTGGGTTCATTTTTCAAGGTTGAAGATAAAGTATAAACTGATGCAATATTTTGCTCCCATAATGCCCAGCGAGATCGAAGTGTTCATTTTTGTCAAACCTTACATACCTTCACCCTCATGTTTCAATGTCGTGCTCACCATTGCACCATCATTTTCACGTTGCAACTTTGCCCTCGCCATTATGCACTTCACTCAGCCCTCACTCTCACTCTGCAAGTTCACCCACACTCTTCACGCACTCTCATATCTTTGCTTAGCCCTCACACTCTCACTCTGAAGTTGCAACTTTGCCCTCACCCTTACGTTATAACCTTGTCTCCACCCTCACTGACCTTCATCCCCAAGCGATGAGGGTGAGAGTACATGTGGATGAATTCTGCCCTTCTGAGGGCCACCCACATAATGTTGAATACCTATACTTAAACCTGTTTCGCTGTGGAATCTTTAAGTAAACCACTTAGTCATCTCGGTTACCATGGCAACAGAGAAAAACTTGCGTAAACATAAAGATTGACATTCTTTGGAGACGTCTTAATATTCACCAAAAGAGAAAGAATGCAAGAATGCTGTTGAGTGGATTATGTGATGTATCTCCTGCAGCATACTCTGTAATACTCTACATTCGGAAAATGTTTACCATATAAATAACCATATTTAAACTATATGCTTTGTGTTCTATTAGCCATGGGCTATAGAGTTTTGAATTCCATAGTTCATAAACACAATAAGTTCTGTTGATGCACCTTTAATGCCACCTAAAATAGTCCCTGTTCATATTCGTTATAATAATACTTTTATCTGCGTAGCTATCTGTTTAGACACCAAACCATGGCAGCATGTAAGTCGTTCAAGTATTACGTAAGGATTCAAGGGAGACATATTTTAAGATTTGTCTATTTTATCTCACAATGAGGGAGGTAGTTCAAAACATTGTTTACGTAAGTTTCGCTTTCAAACATATTTAGAGTAGATTTAAAAATTTAGACTTGTTCTTGACCTACGAAATAACGATAAGAAATTTGACAAGTCTTACTACGTAAAAAGGGGAGTGATCGAGTATCCGTTTATTTTGCCTTACAAGGGGGAGCAGGTGGTCTAAAATGACTAAAAAATGTGCTTGCATAATACTTGAACGCCCTACAGAGGGAAGTGCCTAACGACTTCTAATGTTTAGGTTCAAAAACAAAATTTCAATTTGTTACGGAATTTCGCGACATCGTGCGCAATATTTCAGTCAAAACGACCTTATTTTCATATTGTGGAGTAGTGAATCTTGTGGTTTTATTTTAACACTGCTGTAAGTGTTCTTTGACTATTGTAGTGGCAACACTGTGCTTCCAAACGGTTCGAGAGTGCGCGTCTGTAGTATCTGCAAAGAAATAATGATTTGAAAGAAAAGCTGAATAACAAAATAAGATATAAGTTAATATTTATTGAAGAATTGTAGAACTTTATTTGTTGAACGTGGAAAGTAAAACTTTAGTTTGGGAAACTTACACAACAAGTCATGTGTGTGAAGTGGTGACATTTGGATCTTCGAAATAGTTATATCCAAGAAACTGAAACTAACCACACGTGTGAGTGACAGGCAAAGTGGTTGGACATAAAGATAAAAATTCATACATCAGTGGAAAGTAACAAGCCACGTGAATATGTGGGAACCGTCGAGCAACTACGAATGAACAATAACAATGCAGGTACCTTTTTCTATGAGATCTCATTAAACTGTTCTTAATGGTGCACCGACTATACATTACATTAACCAGGCCTTGCTGAACATTGTCGTTGTAATTGTGTGTACTAACTTTTTTTTTTCTTCAATAGATATTTTTTTATTCTCTATTTTTTTGTTTGTTTGTTCATATGTTGTCACACGAAACCAAATGTTTGTAAGTAGTTTAAATAAATAAAACACTAAGCATGCATCTCATATAGTGTCTTCTCTTATTATCTTGTCTTCTCTTATTATTACAAAGGACGCGCCGGGAAATGAAACAACTTAACGTCTGCGTCTAGACTACAAACTAAGTGACAAATGACAGCTCACATGCGCAGTGCAGAACGTAAAGCGCGAGTCTCCTGCTGGAAGGAATATATACGTTTTTAAATTCTTTTTGGTGCCTACTCCCTTTATAAACATAAGAAGGTAGCAATTTTTATTCAGTTGGTTACACTTCCAATTTATTCTCGGCTAGAAAGAGAACAAACACTCTGTACGCGTACAACATCCGTGATATACATGTATCAACGAACGGATATGCGAGCCGAGGAAAGGATGCCATAT
>JAGDQP010035768.1:0-19408 GCA_022664845.1 Lepisma saccharinum | reverse complement strand
TCAAATCCATATTAGAGCGATTCCACGAATATGTCAAGTCCAGTAATAACATGTCAAACATACTGTAAATTTTTGTAGGTTAGTGCAATCAGTTCTTGGAATCCATGGCCGCAAGTAAGGGGGGAGGGGGCAAGGAGCACATGTGGCCCGATCACCGGGTTAGGGGGCACCAAATGAAGATAAGGAGGGGCATTGTACTCTTCGAAGGGGCGCCAAAATCGGAATTTTCTCCCCAATTATGAGTTACACAATTAAAATGTAGGAACGCAAAATTTGTGATTAGGAAGAAGTTTCAAATACCTTTTGTATACTGTTTGAAATAAATTTGACTCTAACGCACCACTTGAAACCAATTTACTTTTCACCAGTTACTCTGCAGCGTACAGTACTTTTCATAGTACACTGAAAGTAGCACGCTCACAGTAGTCTGAGAGCGTCACGAGTTAATGATTGACACAAAATCTATTGTGATTAGAAAAAAAGTTTCAAATACTTTCTTGTTCAGCATTTGACTCTAACGCACTATAAAAAACAATTTACTTTTCGCCAACTATTCTGCAGTGTATAGTAGTTTTTATATGTGGAGCGTCATAAACTGACAATTATGCAGTAGATTTTTATAATGCCTGCCAGGCTGTAAGGTAGATTATTAAGAAATAAACCAATAGTTTATGTCAGTATAGAAGAGAATGAAGTCAAATCGTAGCTATTTTTGTGATTTGTTAAACAACCCCAGAACAGAAACTCATTACTTACCGCTTTGTACTAATGACTTTTTACCACGTTTTTATTAACTTGCTCTCTTGTCTGTCCGGTACAAATTTTTGCAATCGATTTTAAACTAACTTCCCGATGAGCTACAGACTTGTAACTTTAAACATAGCTCAGAACTGGATGACAATGCAATATTCAGTTATTATATATATATGACAGAACAATCCAGTTAACTGCAATTAATTAATTAATTGATTAAATGATTGGAAATTATCCTTAAATGCACGCAATGTTGCATCTATTGTGTGAAGTTTGGGTTGCGTGTCTCCCAGGGAGTTTAATATTCATGTATTATACATAAAAAATAATTTAAAAAAGGATTTTTAAAAGAACATGTTTTTTAAAGATGGACTGAAAAGTAAAAATAAATAAATTGAATTAATCTTATGAATCGAAAATTAAAAGCGTGGCTGCTCGTGCTTATCATTACCTTATCATAAAATCATAATATTTAAGAGCACCCACGTTCTTATTTTCCGATTCATTAGATTAATTCAGTTTATTATTATTTTACTTTTTAGTCCATCTTAAAAAAGCATGTTTTTTTTTAAAAAAAATCACTTTTTAATTATTTTTTTAAAATTTCTTTACAAACATACATCGTACATCTTTCAAGAATCGATTGCACTAATTAAAATAACTCCACGGGATGTTTCAGTTTTTACTACCGGGTATGGCATATTCGTGGAATTGCACTGTAGCCCACACAGACTTCATTGTGTTGTAACAAATCCTCAGAGCAACAGATAACAACAATTATTTTAAGGATATGGAAGGATGCAGTAAATATAAATTGTAAATACCTCCCTTGCTTCCATCGTGGAAGTGCTTAGAACATTCCACCCTTCAAAGAATGCATTTATTTAAAAATAGAACTATTTTACACAAACAATTTACTTTCCGCCTATGTTGTTATGCAACACACACAATACTAGCGTTGTTTGGGTTGCAGTTTTGCAAGGAAATGATTGATTGTAAATTCTTTTACATATACACGTACACCGTATGTGGATACAAGTTGAAAAATTCATAGAAAGATCGGTCGATGTCCAGCGGAAATTATTTTTCAGCGAGGATATAGTTGCTTGATTTCCTTCGCACCAATGAACGAGCGTATCAGGTATAGTGATCTATTGTGTATTATATAAAATTCATCAATGATACACTGATTGAGTGAGATCAAGTGACCATTTATGGTAAAACCAGTTTTACTGATGGACCAATCATGTTACCTTGAACCGAACGAACGAAGATAAATAAGCACACGGGAAAGGTCATTCAATAGTTGCGAAACTCGACAAGATTTCCGTATTTTGTTTGCAGAAATTTTCAACATATTTACTATGTGTGATAGCATATTCTTTTGGTAATAAATAGCCATCAGGTTGGGTTTGAAATCTGTAAGGCGCTATGTTTACTATGAGACAGTTGATTCACAAAATAGCTCGCGCTTTGTCATATTATGCATTTTTTTTCTAATTTCATTTTATTTTCTCTCGGCTTGCCCATAAGCAGAGTACGGATAGGTAATAATAATATGTCAGATACAGTAGTTTCAAGATCCGCAAAGGATTGAAACAGAGTGATGCCTTGTGACCACTAATGTTCAACTTTACTTTAGAATATGCGATTCAGAAAATAAAATAGGACAAAAAGGGACTAATGTTGAATGGCTTGAATCAACTTTTCGTGTACGTGGATGATGTAGGTTTACTAGGGGAAGATATAGAGGCACTACAAAGTAACACCGATGTCTTAGTAGAAGCGTACGATGAGATAGGTCTACAGGTAAAGATAGAGAAAACAGAATACATTATAACAACCGAAACACAGGGAATAACGAAAATAGGTATATAATAAACAATTGGGAATGAGAACGTAGAGAAAGTTAACAAGTTTAAATACTTGGGAGCATATGTAACAAACAAAAAAACGAGGTAACGGAAGAAATAAAAGTAGTTTAGTATCCGGCCACGCATGTTTGATTCAGTCCAGAAACTCCTAACCTCGCGATTAATATCAAGGAATTTGAAATTGAAATTATACGAAACGGTTATTCTGCGCAATACTTTACGGTTGCGAAAGTTGAAGTACGACCCTAGCAGATGACATCAATTTACGAGTGTTTTAAAATAAGGTTTTTAGAAAGATTTACGGGCCGAAACGGGACGAGATGACTGGAGAATTGAGGAGACTGCATAATGAAGAACTTCACGGACTGTACGACTCACTCAATGTTGTAAGAATAATGCAATCACGACGACTAAGATGGGTAGGCCATGTAGCTCGCAAGAAAGAAAAACGAAGATTATATTCCATCTTGGTTGGAAAGCCGGAGGGAAAGAGACCGTTGGGAAGGCCGAGACGTCGTTGGGAGGACAATATTAGGAGGAATATTCGAGAAGTAGGTGTTTGTGATGAAAACTGGCTTGATGTTGCCAGGATAGAACCCGATAGCGAACGTTTGTTACTACGGCGATGAACTTGCGACTTCTGTAAGCCATAGAGTAAGTAATTACTTGAAAAATATGAGGTGATCTCAGTGTTGGCAGCTCCTCATTCGTGTCTTAGTAAAATGAAGAGAACCTGTTTTTGTTCAGGCCGTGATGAAATATTTTCTGATCGTTGCAAGTTGCAGTTCTATTATCGGGAATTCTTGTTGCAAAAAAACGTTGTCTTGTAGAAATTTCAACAATTTTTCTCAACGTGTTCGTGTTTGGTTCTCAGTGTAATCGATTTCATGTGAGTACATGATCGATTATACATATAGCCACATATTTCTGTCGACAAAATTCCAGCAAATATTCTACAAATGGAGAGAAATTTTCAAAGGTCTTAATAAAAAGGAGGTTAAAACGAGTTATTTCCGGGTTAATTGGTATTGAAGTTCAGACCTTTGACAATTTTAGATCAGTGTAGGCCTATTGATTGAACAGAAGGTTGTGGAAAGTCCAATTTCAGTTTTGTTGTAAACCTAATTATTTTAGAAGGTATAGTAGATTAATTTACAAAAAGAAAAAAATTGAAAGTATGTTTCTAAATTATATTTTTTGTATAACAAATGCGATTGTGTACTAAGTTTTATATTATGGTAATTTTGAACTCTATAATTATATTTACTGGGCCTTCTGCGAGGCCTCAGCACGTAGACGTTCAGTGCGGACGGCCCCAGTTTCGATTCCCGGCGAGGACTCAAAATTTCGGCGTTGACCCAGCATCTCGAGGACGCGAACTGGGGTCACGAAGTCAAACACATGGCTACGAAGAGTCGTTACTTTGACCATGTAACCCTCTATTGGAACATAATACACCCATCTGACAGGTCAGGGCCCTTAAGGGACTGTTGCTTTGCCAAGATTAATTTTAGTTTAGTTATATTAACTAAACAATTCTAAGATATTTGACAAGATACCTTAATCTTTTGTTCGTTTGATGTTTCCAAGTTGGCCGAGCTGCCTGTTTTTCAGGCAACTCAGCATACACTAAAAATTAAGGTTACTATTTTTTTTAGCTACTTCGTATTTCGAAAATTATATGCTAGATTAGATAGGGGTCTAACTATTATTTTGGAAAGCATCTACACATTCAACCAAATTTCGGCTTTCTAACTGATCTCATCGACGCAGATTAGACAGAATTCTTGTATTTTATTTATACAAACAATTGAACATGAATAAAATCATCGTTAGACGTTGCTAATCTAATAGTTAGATAATTGTTATTGTGGAAAAAAATTCACAGATAGCATACATATTCAGGAAAATGAACCGAAATAAGATATTCAAACAGAATATGGAGTTTTAATTTACATGAATATGAATAAGTAAAAATAGTTTTAAAAAATTAAAATAAAAGTCTCAGACTTTGGTCAGTTTACATGGTTCTTCATGCCCACAGGCAATTGTATTTTCACTTCGTTTTTTTCTCTTTTACGTTTTGTGATGCTGTAAGAAAAAAGAACTATATGAGCCTCGTGTCTTGGCGATTCAATCACATGTTTACCCAGCTATTGATGTCACATTTACTAAACATATACTTGATTCACCTTGCGTAGGGAATACAGATATGAGATTTTATAGGATAATTTGGTTGTGTTACACCACAATCATTTCACAGAGCTTTCTCGATTAAATTAGAGGAGATAGAAGTTGATGGATTTTGATAAGGATTGAGAAATTCTAAAAAAGATTCAAATGTATCGTGGAGAAATTCCAGACACGTCTTGACCTTTTTTTAAAAAAACTAAAAATGAAAATGGTGGAAGGAGAAAGGAGAAATGGAGGGCTGGTCAACATCCTGCTCTGACTCGTTAGTATTATAATGAGATGCATGTCATGCAGATGTCGCAACGGTATGTCTTCCGATACGTCTTGAGGGGGTGTTGTGAGGGAAAGAGGGGAGACACACGGCAAGAGTAAGAGAAGAGATCATTAGTTGGAGAGACCCCCCGAAGGTGCTTTTCTAAGACAACGAACAAACTTCCCTTCAAAATTAATTTCATTAGTGTGTCTCGCTTTAATACTCCATGAAAACTTAACTTCCCTCCTCGTTCGCAGCAATTTGCTCAAGACTCCAAACTGGATGTTTCGGAATCTTTTGCCATGTTTATTTAACAGTTTAACTGCGTTCCTCGAGTCTGTAAAAAAAAAAACTGATATTATCAGTATATTTTTATATATGCAGAGAGGGTAGTGGACGAAAAAAAGGGGAAGGGAAGGAAAAGGTGGTGACCAAATAATGGTTCCTGTGCTTAAAAAAATTCCGTTTACGACATTTATTCATTCAAATTCGAAGGCCATATGAAGAAAAAGTGTACCCACATGTGTCGTTATTTTGAATGATCGTTGTCTTCATTTTCGGGGGAAGTTCTTTAGTCAAATATATTTCGTTTTGGTCACACGCAGCAGATTAAATTCTATATGAAAAGTACTCTTTTTCGTGTGACATACAGATTTGGTCTAACGGGCTTACGGTGAACTTTTACGGTCAGCACTTCGTTCGACCACATTTTCTACTACACAGTAGAAATAAATGCATTTCTTGTACACGAAGATTAGTAGAAAATGGCTGTTGGAAATTTTTTGAGAGTTCGAAACTTGCAATATCTGGCGACAGCGAACAATATATAGGTCACGTTAACGTGGAACGTTAAGAAATCAGTATCAAGCGTTATTTTGTTTTTGCTATATTGTGCAGTTTATTGGACTTTTAAGTGCACCTAGCAGAGCTGGAAAGGGTCACTTTTTGTGACCTAGCAACCCGGTCCAAAACTTGACCTGATTGACCCTGTCTTCAGCCGATTGACTTTCGTGCTCTGGAAGTAACACCACCGATCCCGGTCACCCGTGAAAGAAACCGTATTCAAAAGCAACAGTGTATAATAAGGAAATAATTAAAACCTCAACTTTGCCCTCCGAGTAACCGGTTCGAAATCGGGTCACTGAGTCAGACCGGGTCCCAGGTATAGATCCGGTGAACCGTGTCCGGTTTCAGCTCTGCACCTACCGGAATTTTTCTATGAATTTGAGTGTACATCTTTCTCACACGCCAAGTGAGTCAATATTTAATCATTTCTAGACATTTCTTTCCAAATAAGTGAGCAAACTTTTTTTTTTGAAGATTATAAGTAAAAATGTATCCGTGAGCGAGGATAGTGCAACGTCATTTTGGTGATGATAGTATTGTTTCAACCTTAGATTATATAAGTAAAGCTAAGGTTGCAACCAACTGAGCTAAAAACAAAACTAAATCCGTCACTTTTCTTGCTATATATTGAAAAAGTTTGATGCAGAAATGAGTTCTGCTAATTTACCACAACATATTACGAATAAAATGTTTCTGCAGGAAGCGTACAAAGGTTAATTGTGTAAAGAGAAGTGCACGAAAAGTTTTCAGAATTCGCATCTACAAAGACACCATTCCATAAACACCCAACTCTTCTTATAAAGTAATTATATTTCTTGATTTATGCACTAAAACTTTAAAGAGTTATTCTTAGAGAAAGAAACTATGTTATCATGTGTGGGTATGAATTTGTCATATCCTAAACGAAAATCGATGTATATCTTTTAATTTGGAAAGTAAAGTAATCAGGAATAAAATCAAAGATAGATTCACTTCATAAACCCAATCGTGATTCTACTTTATTTCTTACACGCCTCAAATGAGTCAAACCAAGGAGTGGCCGTAGCTTAGTGGCTTCTCAATCAGATGGTCCTGAGGACGATCCCAGCTGTCGCCAATCCTGACTAAGGTTTCTCCAGAGTTCTTGACCAAAGTCACTCCAGACAAATGCCGTGATGGTACCTTCAAACTATAGACCCTGATCGACTTCCTTCTGATATTCTATCCCCACCCTATCTCGGGCATAAACCAAAGTTGCTTAAAGACCATAAATTCAGTTCAAATAAGTAAAGATTTGATTACTTTTATATATATTTTTTATGTGTAGAAGAAGTGTGCCGTACTGATCGTTGAATTTCAATTGAATTATATTTATGGGCTTTAGTCAGCTAAGGCTCAGGCTGGGATAGGGGAGGGAAAGGATTCGGGAAGATGTCGGTCAGGGCCTATGTTGAAGGTGCCCTCTCGGCATTTGCTCGGTGTGACAGGAAAAATTCTGGAAAAACCTGTCAGGTTGGTTGGCCGGTGGGATCAAACCGACGACCTGCCGAAGGATATGCCAATGCCTTACCACTGAGCTACAGCGCCTCGTTGCAGTACTGTTCGTGTACTAAAATAAAATGAGTATAGAAACAAATAAAAATGAGCCAACTGTTGATCACTTGTTATACTATTTTTGACAGTTTCTGTGCTCTTTCATTTCAGCATTTTCCCCGTATTATGAAGTAAGGAAAATTGCTGCTATCACAGCCAGACAGTTCTTAACACGTTAATGTATACCAATTGGCTGTTTTGTAGGAAATAAATAAAATGAATTAAAAGGGAGATCGATTATAAATTCCGGGAGTAGGAAGAACGTATTACGTTCGTTAGGGTTTTTTTTTCACGTGGTATGAAGAATATATTACGTTCGTTAGTTGTTGTTTTTTTTCGCGTAGTGTGAACAACGTGGAGGAAAAGGTGGTATCTTGAGCCCCTGCGGGTAAATCGAGCTGCCGTAGTTTCTCAAAAACTATTTGTCTTCCTGTAGCAGCAAGAATTACGTTAGTTACTAATTTTCATGTTATGGCGGGATGGCGTCAGTCAGTAATTATAGCAGTCAGATGCATCAACTTTTGTGTTTTAGTCGTTGTGAAAACTTTCTACGGTGTGTTTTTGCGAATTGTTACAAAACATAGTTTTATATATTAATAGTTACGATTAGGGCTTTGTCTATATAAGGGTGTAGAGAATATTTTCGTTCGCTCGTCTAAAAAATAGATTATATACTGTTGATTTACGCTTGATGTGAATGTGAGCCCCCTTCTTAAAGGGGGGTCTATTGCAAACAGGTGGTAAAACCTGACAGAAACCTAAACTGTTGTGTAAGCGAAAACTTGTGCCTTCTGTGAAGAAATCCACTGATGATGTAAGTGACCCAGTTTGATTCTGAAGAATCTGGTTTAGAACCTTTTTTCGGGGTTGGAAAACCGGATGAAGGCAACGCAGTGTGTTTATTTCGTGATGGACCTTTTTCTGAGGAGTCAAGGTTTATTTTTAATTGAATTTGAAACTCTTAAGATGCCGTAGGTACCGAATTATACCACGGGGCTTATATGACCCACACCCTTCAATTTTTTTACAAAGTGGTAAAAACTAATTATGGTAAAATAAATTTTATTTTAATGAACGTTCTATTTATTGTTAAAAATACAGTGCAGCATAGTGGCAAATATATCAGTGTACGTTTTGCCGAAGTTTTACGTTGCAAGTGCTATTTTTGTGTAAGTTACACTAGAAAAAAGAAATGTGGGCTTAAGATACCAACCACTCTTTCCTATATTACGATCGTTAGTTCTTCCGCGCGTTATAAAGAATATATTACGCTCGTTTAGTTTATTTCGTGCATTATAGTAATAAATCACTTATTGTGAAGAAGAAATGTACACCGAAATTTAGTCCCTGGACAACGAATTAGACATTTTTAGCTCTAGTGTGATTTTTGAACTTTGACATCTGTGAAAATTCGTTTAGAGGATCTTTATTGTTGTAAATTCATTGAAACGAACTTCCATAATTTGTATGTGGTATTTGTTTACACGGAACTATAGGAATGCCGCTAGTTCCGCAACAGATGCCCTTCAGTCCTATATTTGCAAATTATTGCTGTGCGTGAATGTGCTGTAATTGACAGTTTCGATCGCCTTTTTCTTGTGTTAGGTTAAATTGTGTTGTTATTAGATAGTGTTACAGTGTTGAAATAATATTTTGAGTGACTGAAAGAACGCTCATACAACATTAGTGAAGAATATGGGTACGGTCAGAGACCTGAGTTCAAGCAAAAAAGAGGTTATATTGCAACTTTCAGGTTGCCAAATGTGTAATATTGTCATGGAGTAACTAAACCAACACCAAGACAGGAAAGGCACCTCCAAAACTTACTTTCTGCAACAGAAAGGCGATTGCAGAAGTTCTAACAAGTGATGCAGAATGCAAAATCAGCACAAAAAACAGTCCGTAGACGCTTTGCGTGAATATATTTTTCATGCCTGTTGTAGTAAAAAAAATGGTTTGGACCAAAAAAGGAAAATCATTCAGTACAAATGGTTGGTCAAAGGTAAATAGTATATTTGTATCCTAGTTAGTTAAATGTTACAACAGAAATATATTTTCCACAGTATATCAGCCTTTTAAATATTAGCAATTCAAATCTTTAAATCAGTCCAATTATGGGACTTCATTTCATTCTGTTCATATTTTGTTTGGGTTTGTTTTTTCTGATGAATCCATGGTGGAAATCATCCACACAGAAAGAATAATTTGGTTACCGTTACCCAGTGCAGAACAACCAAATGTTTGGTCTTCAACATTACATGGAGAATCCTTGTTGTAATTTTAATATTTATTGGATGAAATTAATTCTAGTACATCCTTTTAGAGATTCAAACTTTAATGTATTAAAATACTAGAACTTTAAATTCCAACTGACAGTTTGGCAGATAATTTTTTGTTTATCATATCTGTTATTTAAATCGTTAGTTGGGGATGCTTGAATATTTTAGTATGTAGTAAAGTTTGAATCTTTATATGGATGTACTTGAAGTAATTTTATAAAGATAAGATAAAATGAAGTGTATGGGCGGTAACAGCACTAAGGTTTACACCCGAAGTGATTTAATGTCTTATAATTGAAATAGGGGTTCTCTACGTCATGTTGAAAACCAAACATTAGATTGTTTTGCATTGGGTAACGCCGTAACGGTAACCAAATTATTATTATTATTTTTTTCTGTGCAGAAGACACACTCTAGTGTATTGTACTGGCTAGGTAACAGTTCAGACATCAATCATATTAACGAAATATGGAATGTAATGAAGAATAAGATATGCACTGTTCGTTGTGCCACAGAACACCAGGTAATATAGAAAAAGTGACGCAAGTACTGACACATGAAGAAAACATTTCTACACTAGCAAGAAAAGTAATTAAAACTACGCCAAAATGAGTTAAGGAAAATGATCAAGGCTAATGGGCGGATAACAAAATATTCTCGGTGTAATTTTTGTGTAGAATCAGTGAGTGTGTTTGTAAAGGCGCTGCGTATTACAACTTCATGTAAAAGGGACAGAATTGCTTTATGTACAAATCTTTCAACAAATTCCTGATTTGTTGTCCAGGGACTGCATAGAAAATGGCAGCACTGGTGAAAGTGGAAAGTTGCACAACCTGGCAACACTGAAGTACTATACGTGACAAAGATACCATATGGAACGTTTATTTTAAATGTATATCGAATAATGGTGAAATGTTGCCTTAACTTTAATTAAACATGTCGGATTTAGAATATGTATCCACCAGTCATCTTTGCATCAGAGTGCAAGAAGTGTTTTAGAGTATTTTATTATTGAAGCTGAAAGAAGTGTTCGATAAGGCAATCGTAAAAAAAAAAAAAAAAAGTTTGCATTAATTAAATATGCAAGATTCACCTCCATAAAGATATAAACTGCCCGCATTTGTTGTACATATTCTTTTACTTACAGGACATAAACGTCCGATTCCAGCAAAGATCTCACAATCCCTTTGTATATATATATTTTACAGTCTTTGTGATATTAATCGTTGTTATACGATGGGAATCAATTGAAATATTATATATACAAGCGTCTTTTCGAATTATTTAGTTGCATACATGCATGTGTGAAAGCCATTGCAAACAAGGAAAATGAATTGAACCACAAGTTTTAATCAAAGATAGCATAATCGTACACACAAAACGATTTGCTACAGGCTCTTGTACTTAGAATTGTATCATTTGGTGAAACAAATTCTTTTGAAAGTTTAGTCCTCTTTGTATTCGGCGTTGTAATATTTCACATTAAATTTAGTCCTCTGTGGCGGCCGATGCGCTTGTTACCCTCAAGTTGCACAATAACTGGAAGCTTGTAAAGTCTATCTCAAAGAGCTCTTTGTATTGTATCAAAGCGTGTTTGTCCCATATACTTAACCATGAACAGGATTCTGCGGCATTTTAATTGCTACCGAGAATAACCGTATTTTTCACGTAAAATACCCTTTAAAAAGTAAGAAAAGAAACTTAATTGCTTTCTTTGTTTCACATATTTGATCAGTTAGAGTAAAATAAACTACCAGAATAAACACTGACATGTTTCTATCTTATTGTAATTGGCATGCATGTTTTTAGACAAAAGTTAAAAAGATGTGTTACTGTAAACGTGACAGGAAAAAAATTGACAGTTTAAAAATAAATCAGATAGAAAGAAAGAAAGAACAGAAGAGAAATAGGAGGCGAGAAAAAGTAATTGGGTGCGTATGTCACAATTCTCAGGATGACTCGAGTTTTATTGCGGAATATAAATATCTATTCAACGTGTGTGGTCGCTTGAGTACACTTTGAAAGTGTTCGTAATTACGGGCGAAAACATAGTCGAGGTGTTGGTGAGGGTTTCCAACTATGAGGAAGAAGAATTGCAAATGTAAATGACATTTTCGTATGCTGCGATAGTAATTTGTTTAATATAGCTAATACAAGACATAAAAAATATTTTTTAATTCTCTTTTTTATTAACAAATATTTTGTCTTCATCCTCCCGTTTTGATAGTGATATTCTTTTTGGAGTTTAGTATTTTTTATGCGACAAACCTCATTCTCATTTATGATTTTACATTCTCTTCAGTATCTTCTTTAGCCTTCAGATAGACATTGTGTGAGCAGAGGTTGGAGGTGAGGTTTCCTGGCATTTCAAGGAATACCGGTTTGGTACCTAAGGTAATTTGCAAACAATAATGTGCTTGACCTGAAGGAGCCATCCCAAGCCAACCAAGGCAGTCGTTGTGGTCTGAGACATCAGGCCAGCGTCTCCAAGGTTCGAATCCCGGCTGGGGCATGGATTTTAGACAGCTAGGGCAGTCGAGACGGGTCAAAGTCATTAGTTATTAATATAGCCCCAAAATACGAGGTGTATTCAAATTATAACACCTATTTTTTTAGGTCTGGTAACAGATAGAAACGTGCCGTTTTTTTTAAACGCACGAGCGTTCGTTGGCAATGCGTGACAGAGATGGCAGCACCGTACGGCACACAGAACTCTAGCGGCAGCGGCGCGAGTGATGACTGTTTTGGATACTTACGATACTCGTAAAATGGCGACGTTTTCATTACAAGAACAGCGTGTAATCATTCGTTCTCTCCACTTGCGTGGTGTGACACCGCTTGAAATTCATCGGCAGTTGAGTGAGACATGTGGTGATGGTGTCATGGTTGTGTTTCATGTGCGTTCGTGGGTGCGATAGTTCAAAGAAGGCAGAACGTCGTGTGACAACAAACCAAGACAATCTCGGCCTCGCACAAGCCGGTCTGACGACATTATCAAACAAGTGGAGAAAGTTGTGTTGGAGGATCACCGAATGAGTGTGGAACAAATTGTATCCAAAGTTAGTAAACAGTTGTCACCCGTTTCAGCTCTGCTACCTTTTTACCTTACAGTTTCTGTGACAGCAACACCGTATACGTGGGTTTTCTCGGGGTATTCCCGTTTCCTCCCACTCTCTTCATTCCACAATTCTCCCACCATCATCCATACAGCCTGAGCCAAAGTTGCCAAAATGATTTAAATAAAATTCAAATTCAAACTAGCCTATGACAGCAATGTTCTATGTCCTTACCAGTTTCGGTTTCTCGTAAAGAGAAATTGCTCAATGCGGAAACGGAATAAAAAGGATCACTAAGAGGATTTGAATTTTGAATTTATATTTAAGACCTTTAGGCAACTTTGGCTCAGACCAAAGGAAATTGTTCTTAGCTTTAGCCTAATAGTTTTCCTTTACTGTGGTGTTACCGTAGCCGGTTTTTATTCTTCATCCTGGTATTAAAAAAGCGATCAGTCGAGGTTTCATTGTATTAAAATACTGATATTATATGAGTTCTTAATTAGTACATTCCCTAACCCTTTCCAATATGCAATCCTCATTTAAAATAAGTTTGTCCATGTTGCATCAGATTCAGAATCCATCTAACAAAATAAAAATTAAATGCTTTACATATACATGTGTCCGGAAATTGTTACTTGAATATGAATTTTACGTAAGTCTATTAAGCAACTTTGGAAAGAGGCCAGATGCATGATGATGGGAGAACCCCGAGGAAACACACGCACCCGGTGTTTGTCCACCACAAAGCCCACATGGCACGAGCCGGGATCGAACCGGAGAGCCCAAGCATCCAGAAGTGAGCGCTCCCATCACTGAGACACTGCCACCCGGAAATGTTTAGTTTTGCCACCAAATAGGTCTGAAGGAAATGAAAAGTAAAATCATAAGTAATGGATAGACGAACTCGTGTTGGGGTTTATTTTATAACACTGCACTAAAGTTATAATAAATGTTCGAAATAAGCTTAATTTTCACTCAAGGAAGTAATAACGCGCCGTTGTGTACTATTGGGAGCACGTTCGAGTGGACCTACTGTATTCCTGAAAGACTCACAATCTGACTTAAGTTCGTTCACGGAAGGCAGCACTACTTTGAATCAGTGTCTCGTACACTATACTTTTCAAGTGATCGTAGAAATAAAAAGTCCGATAATATGTTGTGATCGATCTGGACTTGATGGCCAGCGTACTGATCCACGGCAGCCTATCCTTGTCCCAAACTTTGAGATCAGCAGTGTGTGAAGTGTGAACATGAACAAAAAATGATTTTGCATGCTCCTACTCCATTCAGCCAAAGTAACTCACAAGTCAATATGTTCAGAGAAATATTCCTCAACCCACTGAAAGCAATAACAGGTTTCTTTTCCTTTCAACCAGAATAGCTCAGAACACTCTGTGTCCAAACAGTGTTCTACAAGACAAGCACAGTAACAGTGTCCACAGTACACTGTTTCACACCATCTAAGCAGCTACTATGTATCTGCAGAGTCATTTAGCTACAAACAACCAATTTCCAGATATAATGTCATATAGCATTTCCTTTTTACTGTTGTCCAAGAATTGTGGCTGTAATATTGTCCGACTTACCCGGGATACCCTCTACAATATATGGAAATCACTCAAATAATCATTGACAACATAATAACTCTTATGTACCAACAAACTAAAAAGTTTAGATTTGAAGTTATATACTTTTTCAATATTCTTTAGATAATTTGGAAGTTTATTGTACAATTTGGTACAAAAGGAGTAGACATTGGAATGAGTAGTTGCAAAGTTTTGTCTTTCTGGGAAATGTTTCTATTTCGCCTGGTATGGTAATTGTGTATATTTGCCGTGTAAGTTTATTTTTCTTTGTAAATATATAGGCATGAAAACTGTTAGAATTATTTGAGACGTAAACACATCTTTACATGATCTAGGGCTCGTGTTAAAATTAATTCTAACTACCTACTTTTGTAAACAAAAATATTTACACTAACACCTGATACACCCAGAAGTATTATTTCAAAGATAATAAAAGCATAGAATTTTGCGTAATATAATGAGATCAGAGTTTGTCGGTAGACTGTACCTTGTAATCTATATATGATGAAGCAGACACTATTCAGTGTCTTTTTAAGTTCGAGAATGTGATCATTCCATTTGAGCTTTTGGTTTATAGTTAACACCTAACAATTTGCTTCTGGAAGTGTATTCCAGACTTAAAGAATTTACTATTGTGGGTGGAAATGTAAACGGTCGGTGACAAATATGAAAATATAGGATTTTTTATTTATCTACATTTATGTTCAGACTGTTTATTGAAGTATCTATTAATCTCGCAGTCATTGATTTTAAGTTACTTTCTGCTTCCTGATTAGTGTTTCCAGTTACTAAAACACTTACATCATCAACGTACGAAACTATATTTTCTGACTCCATGAATTGACACAAATCATTGATATAATAAAGAAATAATATACATCCCAAAATAGAGCCCTGAGAAGCACCGCTGTTAATTTCAGCCATTGGGGAATGGAATGCCATGCTTTTCTCTTCAAGGATCCTAGAGATTTGTATTATCTGCTTTCTATTACTCATGTACGATAGAATCCAATCATATGATACCTCTGATACCGTACTGATATAGTTAATAAAGTCAAGTGATGCACGTTGTCAAATACCTTAGAAAAATCTATAGATACACCTATGGGCATGTTGGCTTTTATTTAAGGTATCTGAAACTTTTTTTTTTTAAGTCAGACAGTGCAGTGTCATTAGAATTTTCTTTTGAAAACCATGTTGGCAAAGAGAAATCAACTTGTGTGTAGTTATTTAAAAGTGTCAACATTCCGTATTCTAATATTTTTGAAAATACTGACAAAATAGAAATGAGCCGATAATTCTGCATATCTGTAAGGAAATAATCCTTTCTTGTGTGAGGGAATAATTTTATCAAATCTTAGCCTGCTTGGGAAAACTCCTGACTCAAAAGAGCTATTTCAGCCTGAGCCTTAGATTCCTAAAGATCTTAAATACCCCCCCCCCCCAAAAAAAAAAAAACAACAACAAATAGCTATATATAAGATAACGAAGCTGGTTTCCAATTGTTTGTATACACCTTTTAATAACAATAGACGGAATTTCATCCAGACCTGTTGAATTTGTGTTGGACAACTTCTGAATATGAGTGTATAACTCTTCCGTTGTAACTGGAGTTAGAAATGCACTTTTTCTCTAACGAAGTTTGCTTATTTAAATACCTGATTCCACGTTGTGCGGAAACGGTCTTCGAAAATGTAGCCGTGTTAACAAAATGTTTATTAAATGCTTTCTGCGATATCCTTGGGTTTAATGCGTACCCTGATGTTAATAGACGTGAGTCAAAATCCAATATTCTGCAGCAGTTTTCAGTAGTTGTGAGGTCTGACTGTGAGACGCCAGGTGTCCAAGAGCGTTCTGGTTCAGATCCAGGGTGGAGCATGGGCTTTTCGGCATGTTAGAAAGCATTTCAATCGGGACGGGTCGATTGTGTAGCTATTAAAATGAACCAAACAAATTTAAGGTTTTCGAAGTTGTACCAATATATTGTATTGTTCATTAGAGAGCAATGCCGAAAGCAATAACTATTACTTGTTTCCGTTGTTTGTGTATTAAAAAATAAAAGGAATACGTAAAGTTTATATTTTCATTTCTCAGAATATTAGGGTGTCAACCGAAAACCTTAAAAATGCTCTAAAATTATTTACACAAACTCTAGATAGATGTAAGTTAGATATGCTCAACATCAACTCTTGTAGTAATATTTGTATATTTACAGTCGTTAACAAAACTTCATGTGTGACATCATTAGTATAGTTAAAGATGGCGGCTGCACTAGAGTCGTGCACCAGAGAAGATTGACATTTCTCATGAACACTTCGAGTAGTGAATGAGTGAAAACTATTGAAATGCATTGAAGAATGAAAAAACAGTGTAAACATGTTTCGGGAACGTGTTTGGACTTCATAAAATGTACTGATGAGGGAGGGGAATTTTTTTTATGTCAAACAATTTTATTCTCCGGAGCATGTTATTAATGAAGCCGTCATATTTAGCTGTACTTATGACGTCATACATGAAGTTCTGTCAGATCATAAATACACATATTATTACTGCATTAGTTGATGTAGAACATACATAGCTTACATCTGTCTATATTCTACTGTAGTGTACCGGTACATGTAAAAACAACAACAAATTTACCCCCGTAAATATTCTACACTTGCAGTGAGTGGAAAAGGGACTCATAAATGGAAACCATAATTTTGGGGAAGTAGTTTTAAAGTTTTCTGTTTTCCCCAGGAAAATAACGAATGCTTAGTGAACATTTTTTACAGGCATTATTGTGTTAATATACATTAAACATGGTAAAATTGTTTTAAAATACGAATGTTATTTGTCCCTTTGCTACCCAATTGTGCAAGATATAAATTAACCAATCAAGAAGTGGGAAAATGTTTTCCGAATATGCATAACAACCAAGTAAAATACACATCTGTCAAAGAAGAGATTGAATACAGAAAAGAAACATTACAAAACACACACACAAAAATTCTAATGACATGCATCATCATATTCTCTACACATTATTATCAGCTGACTCGGCAGTAGAAACGTTTTCCTTAAAAACACATATTCAGACTTGACTTTCTTCATCGATGAACTGATACAAATCTCGAACGTCTTAAACTTGTTTCAATGTGCATAGAACAGGATACAGGAATAAGCTGTACACTTACTCATGTAAATGGCTCTCGTAGAAAAATAAAAAAAAAATTCAGAGATTCTACAGCAAGACATGGAGATTCATTTAAATTGATGGTCGAGAAATAAGCATATGGGGCACACCTCCTTTTCCAGCTACCATCTCAATTTAGTCATGAGGGTCATTCCACATCAATTCATCCAGGCTATGACATCCACTATCTCCAATTTTCATGAAACTTGGCATACTTTCTTCCTACATATTGGTAGGAAGGTGTGTAACATTGTTTATTATGTGGAATCTGCAGATTTTTATGGACATTGTTGTAAATTTTCAGAGCTGAAATTAAATTAGGCTGAATTAACTGATTTAGCATCCACATGAAAATGGTACAATTTTTACAACACACTTCTAAAAAGAAATGAAAAAAATACATTTGGTAGTATGAATAAATTTTAAAAACAAAAACTTTGAGCTAATTGTGTGTTTTGTACTCTTTTCAGTTTATAGTTCTTTTTTAAAATCCTTTTCACTTTGTGAATATAGAATTTTCGTCATTTTTGTTTCATTATGTATCTCACATTTGGTGTGAGTTAATATTTCGTTTGAGTATTTGCTTGTATATCTATATAATGCTGTGTTTGAGGAACAGGAAGTTTGTTCTCGTATAGAAACAAATAAAGTGAGGAAGTTCCTGTGGGGAACAAAAGAAACTCTTGTATGGCTCAATTTAAGTCAGGAAGTTTGGTTTTAAGGACTGAGGTAATTATGGTATAGCTTGTCAGTCAGGAGGATTGGTGTGAGCAGGGCTCAAACCTGTGACTACTCCTCAGTAGTGACCAAATGTCAGTAACGTTCGTAGTTAGATTGCAGTGTTCTTTTCCTATAACTAAGAGTGATGATGATTCTTTTCCCATTATTAAAGATATCGTGTTTGGTCATTTTAATCCTGCAACTACTGATCATACTTTTGGGTGCATTTTGATTTCGTTGTAGGTGGAAGGAACTTACTGAGGTAATTCAGTCGGTGGTTGTTGACCTGTCAGGCAGACTGGCTTTTAATTCCTAATACTCTGTGTC
This sequence comes from Lepisma saccharinum, assembly GCA_022664845.1. Lineage (NCBI taxonomy): Eukaryota > Metazoa > Arthropoda > Insecta > Zygentoma > Lepismatidae > Lepisma > Lepisma saccharinum. Next base: position 774 of record JAGDQP010035768.1, on the reverse strand, counting down.
TTTTTTATTTCATGAGTGAGGTTAGAAGGCAGACATTGACGGATTCTTTCAACTATTTGTTGTATCTGCGCTAAGGCTCAAACACAGAAAGAGATAGAGAGAAGGGGAGCGAGATTAAAATAACTTTGCTTGTAGAAAATGCTCTTTAAAAGCCAAACACCTAGATTTAGTTACACCGTGTTTGTTTTGACAAGACTAGTGTTGGCAAATGTGGAACGCAAGAGAGAGACGAATAGCGCTTGTAAGATGTATGTCCCGGAAGTAAGTAATCTCGGTTGGTGAGTTTCGACTTACTTGTCGACCACTTCAGCTGAGAGCACCAAGCCAGAAATCTCGCGGCAAGCGCATCAGTCTTCCTGCTGCGGGATTAATGGGGAACATGGGTATGTGTAATCGTGCTTTTTCTGGGTCCTCGAAACTAATAACCCTGAAAAAGAGATTGCGTTTCACACGTAGTTTTCTTTATGTAAACACACCCGCACGTGCCTTTCGTGCACACATACGAGAATGTCAAACGGTAAGACAATAACAAATATCTGAAAAGAAAAACCTTGGTAGCTTTAAATAGTGTTTTCATTTGTCCTGTTCTCGAAATCTTCAAGCTGGGGAGCTAAGAAAATGTATCGTAGACACATGAAGTATTGCGCTAGATAAGAAAATATGTGGAGAAAATTGCCCATTTTTCTCTATGTTCCTGTAGAAAAGCGCTTGTCACGAAGCACAGATTTTATCCAAACTCACTTGCAATATTTCAGTAAAAATCGAATTTTAATT
>JAGDQP010035767.1:8743-19408 GCA_022664845.1 Lepisma saccharinum | reverse complement strand
TTCCTAGGAGTTATTCTGGGAAGGAAATATCGGCCGCGTGATGCCACATATTTTCACTGATACCCGAGTCATGAAGCAGTGCTCCATAAAGAACACTGACAAGCCTCCTCTACCAAGTGCCTCCTTAGCGCTGTGACTACTGCATCGAACAGTTAATCCGGTGACGCGGCTTTGGTTCTCTGCGGAGTGATGTTTTTTTTCTTCAGAAAAATAACTTTCTTTTGTATATATCTACGCATTTTCAAATTATATAAAGTTCAATAACCTGGTTAGGTTAGGATAATTCAGGTTTGGTGTTTTTTTTTATTGACCACACGAGTCACTCTAATTCACGGCAATGGTAACACTTGGTTCTGGCATCGAATTCTGAGGCGATACTTTCTATCCTAAACTTGTCTTCACTTTCTTTGTCTGCTCTCGAGTTTTACTTTCCTTATGTTTCCTTTCATTATACCATATAATAATATTTGTCGCGGCCTTCGGATAGATCATGGGTAGGTACGCGGGTTTCAAGCCCGAAGATCAGTGGTAGAGTGTTGGCTTAGCTTTCGGGATGTAGTAGGATCAATCCTATCAACCTACCGTCCTGACTGACTTTTTCAGATTTTTTCCTTTCACACCAAGACAATGCCGGATGGTACCTGCAACTTACACCCTGGATGACACCTTCCCGCATCCTTTCCACTTCCCTATCCCGGACCGAGTCTTAGATGCCTAAATACCATAAATAAAATATTCGAATTCGAAGCCCGCGGCCGAAGCTTCCCAGGGTTTCCCTCAGATTCACCAGGGCTATGCAGCGATGTTACGCAGTTTTCGATTTGTAGCAGATGATGGTTGCGATTTTCCCCTCTGCAAAAATCATCCCTGGTTCATTTTACAGATATATACCTCTAGCCTGGGATATGGACGATCCCAAAATACCGTCTAATACATATCTCACTAATTCTTCCCCCTCTCTTGAAACTGTGAAAATCGAACACTGATGTTACGGTAGGTAATGCTCTGGCTGATACTTTCCTTATCTTCTACCTAACACATCCCGACCTGAGCCAAAGTTGCTAAAAGCTCTAAATAAATTTAATCCCAAGCTATTATTACGCGATATGTATTTATATTAGTCTGCTGGTTTGTACTGTCAAATAGTTCTCATAGATAACCGAACTATCAACTTATTCGCGTAGAGAATATGTAACTGAATCTCTAAAAGCTCCGATAATTACATACACTAGTTTTTCGACAGTTATAATATGAACTATTCTACCAAGTCCTAACGGCGGTCTACCACTCTACTATTCAGATAACAAGCTACATAAAATTAAGTTAGTCTAAAATGGCTCTTTTACACTGTTTTTTAAGTTGGGAACAAAGAACTTCGATTTAGAAAGGATTTCCTCAACTGCTATTTTTAACAAGTATTTGAAGATAGAAGTTACTGCTATCAGTGCTACGAAAAAGTAACCGATTTGCCCATCACTGTTAAATAGTGTGTTGGATTCATGGAACAAAAGTCTATGTATGTGACAATATTCAGCGCCACACCACTCTGAGGACAAGTTTCAACTTCTTTGCCGTTTTTCTCAATACAGACAAACTGTAACATAGATGTTTCTTTGCGCATACGCTTCATTTATTAATCAAATATTAAATTCTAAAACGATGCTAATATTCATGCACTGTTCAACCATTCCAACTCAAAAACGATAAACAAATTAAAATCCTGCTCACTAATTGCTTTAGAGTATTATATTCTAGTACATTCTGTTCTTCTATAGCTACGATGGGGGAAAATGTGACAGACATTTAAATTTCAACACGGTATCGCCTCTAAAATTATATTCTATATTTTCCACGTGTAAACTACCAGATACACTAATTGCGACCCTTGTTTTCATCTCACTACTTAATCGCGTAACCGAATATCTGTAATATCTGAGAAATTTCATTTACAAGTCTTTAAGGAAAAAGTATTCTCTGCTTAAACCTTCAGAAAACTTTTCATTTATTTTTGTTTAGTCTGTTTTAGTTGGTTTGTTTCTAAAACTCCTTTTCTAGCTTTTTCTAAAAGCAGTTTCTTTCTTTACATTTCCATTAAATTTCCCTAATTCTTTACTAGTTTTCTAGATAAATATATCTACTATTTATCAACTTGATACTTCTCTTAGCTACGTGATTAGCTGAATCGTACATGGGGATATGTGGTGCATATTAAACGCAAATACGTAGGAAATCTTCCTTCTGAAGCGAAGGATACTTACATGGTAAGGGAGCATCAATGTTTTGCATTCCATTTCGGGGATGTTTCCATACTGGAACTCATGCTCTTGGTGCATCATTTGAACTTTGACCCGAGCGCTTTTGTAGCCCTTGGGATAAAAGTTATCTTCGGTTGTAAGTTCAGCATTGAATGGAAAATTCCATTTACCTTTGAAAAAGACAGCATTCGCCGACACAAGAGCAGTAGCTGCACTTAGAGAATCTATGAAAATATTTAAAAAATGTTAGTAACATTTCTTAGAAACTTTCTTATCAGAGAGATTACTTGAAATCATTCAAACTCCTGCAGGTTGAAATTACAATTCTGCATATCTTTTGTGCTAATTTATGTCGAATAAAACAAGGTTGAAATAGAAGCTTGAGGACCTACTTCAAGAAACAATATCACTAAATATGTTTTATGAATCAACAAATAAAACATTATGTAATCAATTATATGCAGACGTCCAATTGTTTAAGGAAGTGAGAAGCAGTGAAGATTGTACATATCTTAAGGAACATCTACTTTGTTTATTTTGTTGCGAAATTCAAATGGAATGCCCAAGCGACAATGATTTAATTGGAGGAGAGTTCAGTTTTAATTCAAAAGGCATTTGAGCCTCTTCGGCCCTCCATCGGAGATTTTTCCAAAGATTTTCTGTCACACCAGTCTAATGCCGAGACAGTATATTCGAACTAGGCCCAACTAACTTCCTGTCACATTATTTTCTCTCCTGTTTCCCTGTCTAAATCAAATATGCCTAAAGGTCGTAAATATAACTGACAACTAAGTGATATATAATATATAACTCATAGTATATAAGGTACTAAGTGCAGTTTCTGCAAAAAAATAGTTTTTACAGGAATAACAATATAACATATATAAGAATCAACGTCCAAACACATTCTTAAATTCTTCTATTGAGTGTCTATAAATGGTGAGACGTGTTGTTTTACATGGAAGTTTTAAACCTTTTTTTTTTTGTAAATGGGAAAATGTCACTTAGTATATTTACTTAAAGTCTTCAATTAAAATTGATGAAAAATAAGTAATGTAAAATGTAAATATGTAGTATTTAGGAACAAGTACAGTACCTAGCAATCAATTATAAACTAGATAACTAAATCAAGAAATCAATTACATAAGTGAGCTTGGACTTATTCTAGATACAATATCATATTTTCAAAATATCGTGAATTATGTCAAAATAAACAAATTTATGAAATAGCATAGATTAAACAACTAATTTTGTGTGTTTTGCGAAACCAATTAAGCCCAGATTACCCTTACTAATTTGATCTAGTATCTCAAATAAGGCAAGAAAACTTAAAAACTTAAAAAAGTTTATAAGATCATTACATTATCTAAAATTGTATCACTTTAATTATGATTCATGACTACAATAGATTACTTCTACTCTCTGATGTAGAAACATTATTGTGCTGGAGGAAACAAATACATGTTCTTTCCTCAGAATCTGTGTTAAATACTGTGAGTTAAATGTATTTTCTAACTCTAGTTATCGTACGTAATATGACCATATTGAACTAGGGATCACACTGAAGTTTAGCAAATTAGTAGAAATCTTTAATCTTAACTTTAATAAGCAGATATATAACTGTACATATTTAGATATCACTATATAAAATATTTACGTGAGACTACCCCTTCCGAAGGACACTAATTTGAATTAAAATAAAATTAAGTATGTAATTGTTTTCTATAGATATCCATGCTGCTATCGCAATCATCTCTATAAATTATTATTGTTGTGACGTGTGAATTGTGTTCATTCTATATGTATTTGAGATTCGTCCTTCACAGATTTCGAAATTATTAAAAGCTCTTTTCGCCTTATGTTTAGGTTTCGAACTATGGAATCCTAAGGTGAAAGTCTAATAGTAAAATAGAATTTAGCAAAAATTTTGAGTCAATTAGGATACATTTTCTCACATTATACCGGTACGTAGACTGGTAAACATTCTGAATGGTGAAATCGCGAATAGTAGTTGTGAAACGTGCCAATGGGTATACAAACCTATTTAAGAAGGAAAAATATTTTATTATTACCTGCGGAAATTACTTCCTTAATAAATCCACTTGTGTTCTCTTTTGCCCAACGATTTATTGTTTGTGCAGCCTCCTTAGCCCAGGAATAATCTACTTTTGTCACAGTGCCATTGTAAGTTCTAGTAATGACTTTGATATATTGTTCCAAAGGTGAAAGAAAATCCGTCATCAGGGAACAATGCGTTTGCTATGTCCAAAAGGTTAGTAGAGTTATTGTCCTGGAAAGTGAAGAAAACAAGATACTAGTTTATAGTTAGTTCACTGCAATTTTTATTTTATTTCCATCTACTTGTAATATGACTCTTTTAACTTGATGAATCACATGGAAATCGGCTCTGTTTGCGATTAATGCAAGACAGCAATGGAAAATTATTGTCCTGAAGTCTATCTTCATGCTAAAAATACAACGTTTTAGCTTGAAGCTATAACAACAATTGAAGTTAATAATAAAATTATTTTAAAACAAAATTACAATTTCATCAAATTTTGTTTATAATCATTTGTATAAAGTTAAATTTGGATCAACCTTGCTAGAATTACCCTTAGCAAGAATATGCTTTCGACTCAGACAGTTTTAGAGCATAAAGCTTCCACTAGATATCTAATGAAAATATTTTGTTTAAATTCTGGTTCCTCGAAAAGTGACAATAACTGTATGCATTTAAAAAGATCAGATCAGCGGTGAGCAAGCTATTGTTAAAGATAGAATTAACACGAGGGGTATTTTAAATCTTTTTCTTGTACATTTGCAATAGTGTCCAAGACTTCAGCAGTGCCAATATTATATCTGATACAGACATATCATGAGGCTCGTGATCTCTCTTTCTGGCTTTTGCGTTCCCAGCAAATATTAATGAAAAGCAAAGTTTGTGGTTTAAGTCCAAATTGAGTCCATTTCTTTACTATTCCCCCTTGTTGAAGAATAAGAACTAATAGTAAGGCCATTCCGAGCAATACTACTGATTAATTCCCCCTCATTCTCTCCACTGCTGATTGCACTGATGATACGGAAGAAACGAAGGCATCAGCCGATACAATTAGAAGCTAAAGATGATAGATAATGAAAAGAACGGCTGATTTGACTCTCGTACACATCCAAATCCTACTCCCATACACTAGAGTAGACAGAAGATCAAATCTTTGTACCACTATTCATGACACTGATTGCAAAATATACTATTTTCTGTACAGTACACGCGATTTTTACTGTATGGCAAGTTTAGACTACAGTCGTCTACAAAACAGTTATTAATTCTGTCTCTTATTATGTAAATGGGAAGAAAGCAGGATTGTTCAAATTTGAGAAGTGAATACGACACAAAATATGAGATCTCTAGTCACGCTCTTGTCAAGTTTCAAATTAGCATCATTTTAATTGCGGGACTAGTATTTTACTGCCCTGTACGAGGCATAATCTCCGTTAATAGCATCTGAATGTATTTTTAATCAAGCTAATAATGCGTCTTTAAATTTCTATTTTATAGTGGCAGTAGAAATAATTACCATAATAGAAGGAATTTCTTTTTGTGTATCCTGCTCTTATGACTTCTATATTTTTTGGAAGGTCAAGCGAGTTTCTTAATTCAGCATCAGATGTTCCTTTAGCTCCCTCATGCAACATCAAAAGAGCAGTTGTCAAACTCCAAGGAGAGACCACGAAATTACTTTCTTCCTTTGAAGCCAAGTTCTGGAAAAAGCAGAAATTACATGTCGATAAAATGACACAGCTAAGTGCGCATTATCTCTAAGTCTCCATTGTAAAGCAAGGAAATACAATCTTGTGACAGATTATTCGCTTCAGAAATATTGTCAGGACATCATAGGAAAATGAAAGATTAAAATTTCTATAACTCTAAATTGCTTATAAATAACAATTATTACTGCTCATTATAATTTAAATTTTATATCAATATAAAATAAGGAAAAAATTCTTCTAATATAATTCTCATGAAAAAAAATGAAAATTTTAGTAGGAAAGCTAGGGCACACCCTATGGACGCCCCTTCATTGGGACTAAATGATATTGGTATTTCCAGAAGCTTCAAACTTCCCTGACTCACATTAGAAATGTTTGCACAAGAAAAAAGTGGTCCGAAGGGTCGAAATCCAATATGGCCGCCAGCTGCAACGTATATATATATATACATATACAGTATATATATATATATTAAAACCATACCTGCGTTACTTAATTTTTTAAAGAAAAGACTTGCAACAATGCAATTGTGAAACATACTTTGTTTTATTTGGTAAATAGCAGACAATTAACGAATAATATTGTTAATCTACGTTTAGAAGAAAAAGAAGACGAAATCTCAGAAATTTCAATTTCTTACGCTATTTTGCTTTCAATAGTTACACTATTTACGGTGTAGCTTGCTTAAAACTCATAATATCAAAAACAAATCGGAGATAAACGTTGTTTCCTGTTTCATAGGCTTTAAAATGATGTATATATCAATATGGCTGAGCAATTACTGTGTTAGCAAATGAGGTAGAAATGAGGCGTGCCAGCGTGCGAACAATGCTTTATCTTCTATGTGTGCCCTATTCCCATTATCCACATGTTGTGAGCTCTAAACGATTATGACGATTTGTCCTTACTATGCAGCGGCAAGTAAAATAGTTGATGAATTGGTAGTGTATTCTGGACGCCTTTTCATGTGATATATCACGTACCCAGATAGCACGCTAGCTTGCAACAAGTTTGAGTCACGGAAAATTGCTATGTGGGTAGTGAAAAAAGATAGAAAAGGAAGGAGGCACTTGAATTGTAAACTATTTTCTGTGCTCAGCAAGATCAAATAGATTTTCGTAGGTTAGTCATATTTTTATTTCTTGGAAATTAAATTTAGTGTGTAATTTTATTTTTTATATAACTTTCCTTTGAAGATGTGATATTTTCAATTGAATGTTGTAGGTTGTATTTATTATTTGCTGTCAGAGCGTAGTAATTGGTTATCATTTTAAAGAAAATTTGTCATGATCTTGTGAAAATTTGCGAAGTGAAATGAATGCAAAAAAATTAACAATTTACTTATTTATTGGAAATTCAATAAAATAAAATTGGTTGGTTTTGATTTATTGTGTAATCTTTGTAGGAAGTTTCGTGAAAGAGAAACTAATAGTGAAAAGAGAATTACGAACGTTATTGAAGTTAGTTTGAAATGAAACGATGGACTGCATGGAAAGTTTGAAGTTGAAAATACGATTCGGGGTCACAGCGCGTGCAGGAAAACTTACTAGTATCACAGCTGAGCATATATCAATGTAGACCGATAACTAACTCTTCGTTCAACATCAACTTGTTTAAGAATCTTAGAAGGAACGTTCGATTTAAAAAGTAACTGCTTCATTTGTGGAAAAGAATTAAGTGTTAGATCCATCAGAACACAAGAAGTGTTTTCATATGGCTGTGGCTTTAGAAATTAGGGAAAATCTTATCAAGAAATTTGACTTACGAAATGATAAGTGTTGTGAAAGGATAAGCTGACTTCTTATTGTGAGTATCTTGTGGTACCAGAAGTACAGTATGAGGGAAAGTGTTTCAAATATTTTTCAAGAACTAAACCAATTAGGGAACAAGTGGGTGGACCAAAATAAAAACAGGGGAAGTTATTTTCTATGTTATGTGCCATATATATATAAAACGGTGACGAATGCCAGTACACTCTGAATGAATTAAAAGATATTATGAAACGTGTACCTGGTCAAGAGGATGGCTGTCATATACAGACAAACATCTTTAACAACATTTTAAGAATAGGATAATTGTTTTAACTGTTTCTCGAAGCAAAAATTTACTCTGCTTATCGGACGCGTCTCATACAATTATGTATCGTTTATATAACCACAGAAAAACTGTCCATACTATTGTATGGTTAATGATAGTATTAGCTGCAACCGACATCAGACCGATGGCTTAAATGAACTATATAACCAGATTTCATTGAGAGTAAGTATGACGGGCAAAACCTCATTTTAAGTCCTTATGGATGGAGTAACGACACAGAAGAATGCTTCTGAATCACAGAAACCATGCTATAATATCAACTGAAAGACCAATATTATTCCTGTCACTCATGCAAACAAGTCTCTTAATAACCCTTCACCGAATATATGGTTCAAAATATCTATTCAATCTATTATCGTCCATTGGAGTCAGCACATCATAACATGAAACGTATGTTTACATGACCTCTCTCATCAGTACAGGACTATCAAAAATTAATAGTGAAAAATTTCTTCAGCATGTGTTTGACAAAATAGATGTAAATATCCGTCCGCTGCATAATTTGAGTACGTTCCATGCTATGGAAGGGACCCAATGTAGTACAGTTCAAAGCTCGAGGTACCAGTCGCGCTCTACGGTTGTTCAACCGATATCCTACAGCGGCAAATTTGAATGCAGTTCGAAAGTCACAAGCTCATATTCAACGTCTCATGAAACAAACTCGCCATACATCCTTTCGTGACTACGTATTGTCCATTAATTCACAAACGCCAATTCGTGACGTGTGGGAACGGGTCAGAAGTTTGCAAGGCAACTGTCGCTCCGAGCCACTGACTGCTCTGAAGTAGAACAATGTCTTGCATACTGACCCAGAAGAGATAGCTAATCTTCTTGGAGCAGCCTTTGTAGAAATATCCAGCTCTCAGCTCTATAATGCTATTTTCGTAAATGTTAAGCGACAGGCAGAGATAATAGCTCTACGCTTCCACTCTCATAATTTTGAATCATATAATGTCTCTTTCACCGAGTGGGAACTTGAAACTGCCTTGCGGGATGTTAGAAACGCATCCCCTGGACTGGATGATGTACATTATGAAATGCTGCGACACCTTCCCTCCCAAGGAAATGTCTTCTTGCTAAACCTGTATAATCAGATCTGAAGGACTGATCGCTTCCCGACTAGTTGGCGAGAAGCTATTGTAATTCCGATTCTGAAACCTGACAAAGATAAACTAAACCTCACAAGTTACCGGCCCATTGCTCTCACTAGCTGTGTATGGAAGCTCTTTGAGGGATTGATAAACCGACGCCTAATGTGGTACTTGGAGCATTACAACTTGCTTTCAAATGATCAGTGTGGGATTCGCCAATATCGATCAACTGTCGACCATCTTGTCAGGTTAGAGTCTATTGTTCAGAATGCATTCCTCCGGAATGAACATGTTCTTACTGTGTTCTTCGATTTAGAGAAGGCCTATGATACAACCTGGAGATATGGCATATTACGCCAGCTTCATGACTGGGGAATTAGAGGTCACATGGCCCATTTTATATTAAATTTCTGACATGATCGCCAGTTTCGTGTCCGTGTTGGTGATCGTTTCTCAGAGCGTTATTTACAGCAGAATGGCGTACCTCAAGGGAGTGTGCTGAGTGTAACACTGTTCGTTATTGCAGTGAATAGTGTTATGGCTTGTATTCATCCTCCTGTGCAAGGTCTTTTATATGTTGACGACTTGACGATTGTCTGTAAATCTGCGAATATCAACCTCGCTGCCCGGCAGATCCAGTTGACGCTTAACCGTCTTCTTGACTGGTCACACCAGACTGGCTTTCGTTTTTCTCCAACGAAGACAGTCTGTGTACATTTCTGCCGGAAAGGAAATTGTTTTGTTGACCCAGATCTTCTTGAAGACAGACAACTCCAGTTCGTCGAAAAGGTACGATACCTTGGTTTATTATTTGATACAAAGTTAAATTGGCGTAGTAACCTTCGCCAAATTAAAATTTCCTGTACGAGAGCTCTGAATTTGTTACGTATTTTAAGTCATCCCACTTGGGGTACTGATCGTACAACCTTGTTGCGCCTTTATCGCGCACTCGTTTTATCCAAGCTTAATTATGGTTGTCACGCTTATTCCTCTGCACGATTTTCCGCCTTACATACACTCGATAGTGTTCATCATGCTGGAATTCGACTCTCCACTGGCGCGTATCGCACAATTCCTGTCACCAGTCTTTGTGTTGATGCCGCTGGACCACCGCTCGAGATTCATAGGATGTGTTGAGCTATCTTGCTAAGATATCATTTTTAGGAAGCCACCCAGCACATAACTTAATCGTATACCCAGTCCAACGATCCCTATATGAACGCCGTGGTCACGCTACCCGACCACTTGGCATCCGAGCATCAGAGCTTATAGATAATCTGAATGCAGACCGCCCAACTGTCTGCTCTGTCCGCTTTAGTCTCCGTCCGCCGTGGATACTTGCCCGCCAACGGATTGATATTTCTTTGTCAAGGTTGAAGAAATCGGAGACCTCCATGATTGAATTCCAGCAACGTTTATTTGCGTTGCAGAGTCAGTACCCATGTTTTATCTCT
>JAGDQP010035765.1:6729-19409 GCA_022664845.1 Lepisma saccharinum | reverse complement strand
GTGAGAGGTCTCAGTTTGTTAGAATGATTTAGCGTATGAGTTACAAAAATCTCATAATCACGAGATAGTTTGTTTGGGTGATTTGAACGCAACTATAAAAGTGAATGACTCTACTTCGGGGTCAAACCATAGTGATGTATTACGTCACGTGATCGAATAATTTAAGTTATCTGATATTTGGCATTATAAAAATCCGGGACAGTATGCGTCAACATACTTTTACGCAGGCGACTCAAGTAAAAATTATGCCATTTACATAACTGGAAACGTAAAGCCCCAGGCTAAACATATTAAGTATCATAAATTACCAATTTCTGATCACTTGTGTGTTACAATAGCTAATGAAATGGTTGCTAAAAAGTTCTATTGCCTAACATACCAGTGGAGAATGAATGACACCTATTGGTGTTACTATGATTATAAAGAGATAATACTAAATGTATGGAATGTAGCGCTCACACACAAACGTAGATATAAACAAAGTATAATGTAGTGGCTTTATGTAAAATGTATGATTTATGAAACAATTTTTTTTATGAAATTACATAATCAATTTAAAAAGAACAAATTGGTATTATTATCATTTATTAAACGACTCAATAGAGCAATTAACTAGGGGCACAATAAGCTTAGTAGAAGTATGAAAACTACAAGCGACATTTATTAAAAAATACATGCAAAAAGTAAACAAGCGTCCGTTTATAAATCAAAGCTACCGCAACTTGGTATACAAGAACCCGCTAATTATATGCACCTCTTTGAGGAGCGTAGAAGGGGAAGGGCAGAGTTCATTAACATTTTTTGGAATGAACAAGGCCAACAATTTGAAGGAAAAATATTTATTTTGCTATATATAAGGAATATAAATTAGTTTTCCAAAAACAAGCACAAACTAATTTCTCAGATAATAACGAATTTATGAATATTAACTGGCCATTGATTACTAAAGAGAAAAAAGCTTAGTTAAACCTTTTGATGTTGAAGAATTTAAAATGTGTTTAAAACAATGAAACTAAATGGCATCAATTGGCCCTGATGGAATAAGTATTGCATGGGTGAAATCATTTCAGGACATTATATTTCCGGAACTGGTACATGCATATAATGAGTTGTGGAATAAAACACAGACTCCACGTGAATGTTTTTGAAGAATTAGTCATATTAATTCCCTAAAATAATGAAATAAACTTAATGGATTCGATGAGATTGGTTATGTTAATTAATTGAGAACAAGAACTACTTACGCAATGTGTCGCTCTGAGAATTAAAAAAAAAATTGAGCGTATGTTACATTTTACTCAAAGCGGAATTTCTAAAACGACTCTGATGTACTTATGTCTTATGAAATTGCGGGCGGCAATTCAGTGTTATAACATTTTCCCCACCAAAACTTTGTAATTCACTCGGCTGATTTGAAAAGAGCATTTGATGCTATATCTCATAAATTTCTATTCACAATATTAAATATAATTGGTTTACCATGACTAATGATCACATTACTAAAATATTTATGAAAAGGGACACTTAAATTGTTCATTAACCGGAATTTATCATATAGTTTTTTCTTGAATATGGCCTTGTCCAAGGATGTCATCTTTCATCTCTTTTTTGTTTTTTGTAACAATCCAACCACTAATGTACAACATATATAATTCAGTGGCAGGAATAATGTATAATGGAAATAGTTTAAGAACGTTTTCGATGACGTTTGTTGTATAATTACAAATGCGAGAAAACTGCAACTATTTGATGATATAATTAATAATTTTTCGCAGCTATCGGATGTAGTACTAAATAAAAGAACTCATTGTGATGAATTCCAATAAAACCAATGTATTTGAAGGACATTGCGAAATCGTACAACCGATAAAAATTCTTGGATTAGAACCATTAAGCAAACAATAGAATATAGCTCACAAGAAATATGTAGTAACTTGATACATGGTACAATATAAAGATGTCTTTCTTAGTATTATTTCGAGGGCAAGATTTATAAATTGTTTTGTTTATAGTAAGATTTATTATTCTTCCAGTCTCAAAAAAGGTAGATGCAAGGATATGTAAATTTGTCGGATATTTTATATGAGGAGGTCAGTGCTTGCGAACGGCCAGACAGGTGTTGTATTTGCTCTTTAAAAAAGTAGGTGTTAAATAAAAAATATAATTATACAGTGCACAGCATTACGATTATACAGAACTTTAAACTGTACTTATGAATTTTTCATCATCAATCACCTTTTCATCGTCACCTTTTCATCAATCATAATGCCTGTAGTTTTGAATAAGATAAACCTAGTATTACCATTGGATATAACATCGTGGAGGGAGTATTTATATTATTTAAATGATCAATTTTACGTAATAACTTACGATTTAGTGACTAAACAAGCCATTGACGACTTAACGGTTAAAGAATTACATGGGAAATTATTTGCGAGAGAAATACAGTGTGGGAGTGAAATCAAAACTCATTATTTTCATGGAGATAGTGAACATCTGTGGATAAACTTAAGTGAAATGAAAGATGAACCTTTTCTATATCATATTTGTTTTGTATTGTTTCATGACATATATCAAACAAATAAACGTTTATATAATAAGAGAATAATCCCATCCCCATTATGTCGAAAATGTCAGGTGATGGATAGTTATAGTCATAAGATCATACATTGTAAAAATCATCAGCCAGTGTGGATAGCTTATCAAGAAATAACCGCCAGAGTAACAAGAATTTCGCTTGAGATCTTCCAATTTGATAAGATTTTTCCTCAACCAAACTTCAGATATATTCCACCTTTCAGACGAAAATTTATGACCTAGTTATACGCCCAAACCATATATTTATTAATTACAGGGGATTATATTGATCCAATAAAATTGTATAATAATATGTTATTGTTTAAATATAAGGAATTATTAGCAAAAAGAAAAAATCAATGGCAGCATATTACAGAGCAATTTATTAACAATAAGTAATGAATACGTATAAGTAATAAGAATGACGAAAAGGTAATTATGCATTTCCACGGAATATACAAAGAATGTTTTTTAACTGAAATATACTTATTTTGTTTGGTTCAATAAACACGTTAAATAAAAAGGTGATAGAGCGTTGGCGTAGCATTCGGGAGATCGTGCGTTCTATCCCAGCAACCGACGATCCTGACAGGTTTTCCATGGTTTTCCAAGTCACACCAGGCAAATACCAGGATGGCACCTTCAACTTAAACTCTGGCCGACACCTTCCCGAAACCTTTCCCCTTCCCTGCCTGGCCTGAGCCTTAGATGCCTAAAGCCATAAACTTAATTCAAATTCAACGTGTGGAAGTACAATCGTCAGGCCGTCAATGACATTTTTTTCAAATCTGTATTTTTAAATTTCATACCGTGATTAGCATGTTCAGTACTCGAGGTTCATGTTTGCGTTCTTATTTTGGCAGATATTAGTGCATACCGTCACGAGCTTTACTTATAACACACAGACACACCCTTTTCCTAGCTTTTCCTTTTTAAAATTCAAGTATTTGACAAAACACACTTATTCTGTTTTTTCTTGCGATATGTTGATTGTCTTGTTCATATGAGTATTATTATTATACGGGAGAGGCTAGTGTGTATAATTTGTTTTTAATTAAATAAGTAAATACCTTGATTACCACGTTTATTAAGAGATATAGACTACACCTGAATTATCATGTATTGCATAAGGTTTTTCTTAACTAACTGGTACTTATGTCCTTTTTCTTGTTTTGTAGGTAAGTTGGAGTTACTGTCTGGACAAATTAATTACTAAGTAAGTATTAACTAAATGTTTATATGTTGTTTCAATGTTTATGACTTCATGCTGATGCTGAACCCACAAAAACATATAAGAAAACTTAATATTAAAATTTGCTGCAGTTATCGATCTCCAGAGTAGTTCTTTCAGTCTATTGCTTAGAGACAACACAAACCTCTGGGGATTAAAATGTTTCCTATTCGTCAACTTAGTGATTTCTCTGTCTTCTGCTGCACGTGACAGAAGCCAGAATATATTATAGGGAGAAGATGATAGATGCAATTGAATCATTTATTCCAATGATCGGATCGATTACCATTTTAGTCTGTTTCTTATCCATACTTTCGTTAGAAGTTAAGTCGAAATCAAATTTGCTGGAACCAACAAAATAGGCATATTCACACTTAGCATTTTGATACAGTTTGTGGAGTTGTAAAAATAACTGCTACAACTGTTTTCATCACAGCGTGTCCTCACTTATAGTAAAACTGTTTTAATAGAACTTTTAAACAATATTAGTTTATTACAAAGTTATTACGCCCTAACAAATTGTCATAAACTGATAATAGTTTATCAATACATTATTAATTACATGTGAAGGCAACAGAGAAAGTACGTGCATTTTCCATTTTATTGATTTTACAGGAGAGGGTTTTATAAGTCCATAATGATCAACATTACATTTGCATTACCTACCCATCAAATAAAGGTTTGCTTTTCCTAGACAGGCTACATATATTATTTTCTTGCATGATAATACGTTAAAAAGACCCATCAAAGAGCAAACAGATAACTTAATGGCAGTAAATCATTTAACTTTGAGAAGCATAATATGCAATTTATAAATCTGCTGTAAACTGAGTAATATAGTTACAGTTATAATGGATGATTTCGTGGTTTGAGAAAATAGAATTAGTTCTTTGAACGATGTAATATTTACGAATATCTGGTATTCCGTTTTTAGCTAAAATACTAAACGGAAACTGAACAAATATGTTCTGGCAAAAAAATGGACAACGCACGTTCGTTTCCTGGAGTCATACTTTACCATATGTATGCTTTATACCGCTCATTCCCTTATAAATAATTTAATAGGTACTTTCATAAATACATAGCTGCGCACAGTAAACCAATATCAGTTTCGAAGAGTTGTATTTCACAATCCTTTACATAAATACGTACTCAACTTGATTTACACACAAATATGCCGTCATGAGGGAAAGCGTGGGGAGAGTTTAGGTCAGCCAGTTATTGAGCCACATTTTGTCATATGTGTGCTTTACACCACTCACTCGGTTACAAATCATTTACATAAACACTTACATAAATACCTCACGATGAACAAGAAGTAGAAATTGTTTTGAAGATCCGTATTTCACAATACTTTATATAAATACATAGTCAATTTGTTTTACAAACAGATATGCCATAATTAGGAGGGTTACTAGTGATGTCATTTCATGTGATGATTGTCGTGTATTGTGCTACACAATCGATAAATATAAAGATGTACGCTTGTTATGAAAAGCCTATGTAATTATGATTGTACAGGAAGCTCATCACGTTTAAAACTCACTTCATGTGCTGGTCCCAATCCTGTAGCAGCGGATAAACTTAATGGAGCGATGCTTCCACCAGCTAATTCTAAAGAGAATTACGAAAAGCGTGCGGATTACTACGTGTCATCATTATTTCGTTATAAATCCGCAGTCTAGTTGAACATCACTTAATAAATATAGGGATGTGCGGAGTGATAGATCTGGCGATACTTCATGTTATAAAAGACACGTATTTTAGCATGAAACCGAGAGTTGGACACTATACCAATTGAGAGAAAGAGGGTTTAGCTAAAATTAGGTTCGTTATTATTTCATTATATGGAATGTACATAACATTTAAAAGAAACTACTTGTGCTTGCTTTAGAGGTAATTGCTGTAGTATGTAACGACGTAGTACTTTATCTTAGTCATGAGGGATGTGACTTCTAACACTTTTGAATAATTTACAACCACATGTATTTTGTTACAATAAAAGTCGAAAGTTGAACACTATGTCTTCTTTTACACTACTAGAACTCAAAACTTTATTATATTTTGCATCTGAAATTCACATTCAAAATTTATCTCATCAAGCCTTGGATCTCGCATGATATTCTGCATTGTAGGCATAGGCATCTGAAATTCACATTAAAAGGATCCACACACCCTTTTACATCCCTCCATGTACTTTTTTCAATTGAGGCTTTTACTACATGATATTCGCATATTCCACACTCGAAAAGGCTGCTATCCCTCTCTGACTTTTATATCTTCTAAAGCTACTCTCTTGATAGGTTTATATCCACATTTTTCTCACTGAAAATGTTTCTCCACTTGACAGACTCGTTCCTGTTCTCTCACGTGAAGTTGAAATCAAAATTTCTTACATATAAATTGTATGCTTATTGACTTACAGACATATTGACAATCACATGACACTTTCAAGAAAATATTGTCTTGACATGTTGTGATCGAGAACAATTTTTGCAAAACTATAACTTTTACGTCGATCCGAAAGTCCAAAATCTACGAAGTTATAGTTTCCTCGATTTATCACGTGAGAGTGATATTTCTGTAAGGCAATAATAACTATTTATACTAATCTTAACTCTCATTACGAGAAGTTCCCCGGTGAAGAGGGACAGCTTAGCGAATTTAGGAATATTCTTTAGAGATATGACAATACTTTTGTATTTTAATATATTAAAGTTCGGCTACTGTCAAAGCATTTTCTTTTTATTCAGTACAGAAGATCGTAACCTTGTAATTAATATGAAAATACTCGAAAAGTAAGAAACAAAATGATTATACTCACACACATATACCTTACACTTGTAAAACTATGGACTGCATAATGAGATGCACATTTTCAATTAGCTGCAACATATTTTGTTTCACATAATTAATTACAAAGCGGTATTTTATACATTGAATTCATTAGTATATCAACAACTAATTACCATTATTTTTTTATAATGAATAAATATAATAAATAGCGCATCGCTTCTTTCCTTAACATACTATTATACCTAAATCAGTGTAAATACTACACTGCCATCTGTTATTCACGTTTTCAAACTTTAAGAAAGATAGAAAAAGTATTGCTTTTTCCTTTAGAGAACAAAAGAGTAGACGTTCACCTAATAAAGATAATCCATTGTACCTTAACGCTTTAAAAATATGTGATAGACCAATTTTGAGACAAACTTACAGTAAACTAATAAGTAAAATTTAGGCTTCATGACTAGAGTTTTGTGTGATTCCTATCACTTATTAGTATAATTATGTATATTATTGAAAGTTCAAAGTAAACCACATGCACAAACTTTTTTGCGAATAAAATATTATGTACATAATACTTTAAAGTTCTGAAACTACAAACTGTACAAAACGAGGTAACGGAACAAATAAAAAAGTTATTTTCAGTTGAACAAGTCATGTTTCTATTCGGTGCAAAAATCTTGTGATAAAACTAAAAATATATAAAACGTTTATAGGGTTGGTAATATCTTAAACTTCTAAAACTACAAAGTGTAGAAAACGAGGTTATGGAAAAAATAAAAATTAAAAATATTATTGAGAATTGAACAGTGTGAATTTCTATTGAACGGACAAACTTTTTTGAGAATTAAAAATATATAAAACTATTATGGTGTAGGTAATATTTTAATCTTTTGAAACTACAAAGTGTACAAAAACGAGGTAATGGAAGAAATAAAAAAGCAAAAAATTACTGAGAAAATGAGCAATGTATGCTTCTATACAACGCACAAACTTTTTTAAAATTTAGAATATATAAAATCTACTCTTGGTAATATTTTAGTTCTGAAAGTATAAAATATAAAAAACGAGATAATGGAAGACATACAATAAGAATCTGTTAAGAATTGAACAACGGGTGTTTCTTTTGAACGTACAAACTTTTTTGACAATTAAAATATATAAAAATTTTAAAGTGTTACTAATATTTTAAGCTTTTGGAACTTCATAGTGTACAAGAAATTGAAAATATATAAAAATCGTTATACTCTTGGTAGTGTTTTAAAGTTCTGAAAGTATAAAATGTACAAAATGAGGGAATGGAAGAAATAAAATGTAATGATCTATTAGGATTGAACAATGTGTGTTTCTGTTTAACGCACAAACTCTTTTGACAATTAAAATATACAAAATGTTTTAAGTGTTGCTAATATTTTAAACTTCTCAAACTACAAAGTGTACAAAAACGAGCTAATGGAAGAAATAAAAAAGTAAAAATTATTCAGAAAATGAACAATGTATGTTTCTACTCAACGGATAAACTGTTTTGAGAATTAAAAATCTTGCTAATATTTTAAATTTCTGAAACTACAAACTTTACAAAAACGAGGAAACGGAAGAGATCAAAAGCTATTGTGTATTGAAGAAGGCACGTTTCTATTCAAGCTAGAAAGTCTTTCTGAAAATCGAAACATCAAAGAATGTAACAATGAAAATAATGTATGAAAATTTGTTAACTGTATCAGTAATGGGTGTGGTCAGTGTTTTCCATAATTTCTAACCTTTGTACCTGACCTGATTAATTATTTTCCTTTGAATTAACCCCTTTAAAAAGTGTGTGGAGGTCAATGTCCTATGAAATGTAACTTAACAGGATGTTCCGTAAAATACTTGTTTACCTTACCTAGGACTGCGATAATTGCTTACGTGTAAAACAACTCTAAGAAAATTGAAGGCTACGTTCTTTGATGTTTTGACTTTTCAAAAAGAGTTTCTAGCTTGAATTTAAACATGCTTTCTTGAATAACAATACCCTCTTATTTCTTCCATTACTTCGTTTGTCACATTTTATACTTTCAGAACTGCAAAATATTACCAAGAGATTTTATATATTCTAAATTGTAAAGAAGTTTGTGCGTTGAATAGAAACATGCACTGCTCATTTTCTCAATAATTTTTTTACTTTTATTTTTTCTATTACCTCGTTTTTGTCAAGTTTGTAGTTTCAAAAGTTTAAAATATTAGTAACAGTTCAAACATTTTATATATTTTAATTGTCAAAAGAACTTGTACGCTGAACATAAACACGCATTGTTCAATTCTCAATAACTTTTTTGTACCGTTTTCTCGCTTAACTTTTAGTTCTTCCATTATCTCGTTTTGTACACTTTGTAATTTCAGAAGTTTATAATATTACCAACACCATAACTGTTTTATATATTTTAATTGTCAAAAGAATTTGTGCGTTGAATAGAAATTCACAATGTTCAATTCTCAATAATATTTTCCTTTTTTATTTCTTCCATAACCTCGTTTTTTACTTTGTAGTTTCAGAAGTTTAAGATATTCCAAACCTATACACGTTTTATATATTTTTAATTTTACCAAAAGATTTCTGCACCGAATAGAAACATGACTTTTTCAACTGAAAATAACTTTTTTAATTGCTCCGTTTCCTTGTTTTGTACAATTTGTAGTTTCAGAAGTATTAGGTACACAATAGTTACTTTTCAAAAAAGTTTGTTCATGTGGTTTACTTTGAACTTTCAATAATATACTTAATTATAGTAATAATTCATAGGAATCACATAAAACTAGTCATGAGGCCTAAATTTGACTTATTAATTTACTGTAAGTTTGTCTCAAAATTGGTCCATCACATATTTTAAAAGCTTTTAGGTACAAATTAATTATCTTTATTAGGTAAGAGCTCTCTCTTTCTCTCCAAAGAAACAAGCAATTTAAAAAAGAAGATTAAGAGATAGCAATGCAGTTTTTACTGTGATTCAAGTATAAGAACATGTTAAAGAAGGAAGCGATGCACTATTTATTATATTTATTGTTTGTCAAAAATAATAGTAATTAATTGCTGATATAATAATAAATTCAATGTATAAAATACGTCCTTGTGAATATGTGAAATAAAATATGTTGCAGCTAATTAAATAATGCCAAGTTATGTAAATAGGTGAAGATGTTATGTAGGGTGGAATTTTTACTGTTATTTTATGCCATATGCTAAAGAATGAAATTGTTTAGTACTCAATAACTTTTTATTTCTTTCGTTACCTCCTTTTGTGCAATCCAGTTTTACAATTGTAAAGTATTTGTGTCAGCATAATCATTTTATATCTGTTCTAATTTTCAAGTGTCTTCATATTAAATACAAGGTTACACCTTTGTGTACTGAATAGAAACATAAAATGGTTTGAAGAGTAGCCGAACTGTAATATCTTGAGACCCGAAAGATTGTCCTATCTCTTAAAGAATATTTCCTTACTTCTCCTAGCTGTCCCGCCTCTTGGGAGAACTTCTCGTATACAAAATTAAGATTAGTAATTATAGTTCCCATTGCCTTACAAAAATATAACTTTCACGTGATAAGACGAGGAAACCATAACTTCGTAGATTTTTCGAATATCGAATTAACGAGAAAATTATAATTTTGGAAAAATTGCACTCGATTGACATTTTAGGACAATGTTTTCTTCAGTGTGTCATGTCATTGTCAATGTGTCTGTAAGTCAACAACGATACAAATTATATGAAATAAATTTTGATTTCAATTTCACGTGACAGAACAGGAACGAGTCTGTCAAGTGGAGAAACATTTTCAGTGAGAAAAATGTGGATAGAAATCTATCAATAGAGTAGCTTTAGAAGATGTAAAAAGTCAGAGGGAAATCAGCCTTTTGGAGTGTGGAATATGCGAATATAAATGTAATGAAAGCCTGAATTAAAAAAAAGTACATGGAAGGACATACATTGGAATGTGAATCTTGTAATGAGAATTTCAAATGCCTACAATGAAGAATATGATGCTAAATCCAAGGCTTGATGGGACAGACCTTTCGAATGTGAGTTTCAGATGCAAAATATAAAAAATGTTTGAGTTTTAGAAGTATAAAGTAAAACATAGTGACCAAATCTCGAGTTTTTTTGACAAAGTACGTGTCTCCCCTTATAAAGCCCTTGTTTTTCATCATAATTTATCTAAATTCAAAGTTTGGTGATGATCCGACAAAATTTAGGCAATTAGGAACCATTAGGCCCGATATCTCGAAAACTGCTCAAAATATCGCAAAAATAAATCGAAAAAATGCCCTTAGAGCACTTGTTGTTTCTCATCATAATCTATCTAAATTCAAAGTTTGGTTATGATCCGACAAAATGTATGCAATTAGGAACCATTAGCCAAAGGTCAAAAGTCAAATATTTAACCCTGTATATCTCGTAAACGACTAGACATATTGAGATTCTGTTTTCACATTCGGTATAAGGGCGTTGAATAGTACATGTTAAAAGTTGGCGACCTCGAGGACAAAGGTCAAATCTGAAGTCAGTTTGCTAATTTGACCCCACTTGGTCGTAGAATAATAAAATTTGTAATGCAATTTATTTTAGTCCCGGGAATGTCAAATATGGAAATAACTTATCTCTATCTATTGTCGCTTCCAAGATATTTCGATTCGAATTTTCGAATTTTAGACGCAGAATTGAGAAACTCGCAGTTTACCAGTATTATTTGAGTTGATAATGCAGAATGTGAAATTTGCATTTCTCTACCATCTACCCTTTCCATAATATAACGTTTCCAATTTTAGACGCGGGGTTGAGAAACTTGCAGGTTATATGTTATTTGGGTTGGTGATGTAAAATGTGAAATTTGCTTCTCTCTGCCAAATCTCGCTTGCAAAATATGGCAATTTAAATTTGTTGAATTTTGACATTTTAGAAGCAGAATTGAGAAATTCGCAGAATATGCTATTCGTGTTGGTAATGCAGAATGTGACATTGGCTTCTTTCTACCTATTGTCACTTCCAAGATATGGCGGCTTGAATTTTGCTTTTTTGACCCCAGAGCTACGAAACTCGCAAATTATATGTTATTTGGGTTGCTGATGTTTGCTTTTCCCAACATATTAGAAAGTACACCTTTGTCTCTAGCTAAATGCACAAAACCTTGAATGTATTTATTATTTCGGAGCTGCAGGGAAACTGGGTAATTGTAATAATTGCTATATTCACTCGCAAAACTAAGCAATTACACACAAGAAACAATATTTTCTTTGTTCTTGGACGACAAGTATATGTTTGGTACATAATTCCCTAGATTATACAGACCGTCGTGGTGCTCGAGGAGGTATTAAATGTGAAATTCCGCGCTATTTCTTCAAATAGTACTTTAATGACCAGCCCTTATGTTCCAGTGGTTATGGTTCTACAATATGTTTTTCTTTCGACAAGTTGCGATCTCCATAATTATTTGTTGAATGAGAATAATGTTGGGCGAATATTGCTTGATTTCCTGTGCGTGGTTTTAATTTACAGGCACTATGGCGGTTCAAATGTTGCTTTTTTAGGGTTTTCACTGAACTCGTTTGTTGCCAGGACACATTAGTGGTGGTTGTAGTGAATAAATAACCTTGAATGCATTATATAGTGACTAGCAAAAATTACTCGCCCCCTGTAGTGTTTGTATAAATATGGGATTTGTTACAGCCAATAGAACATAAAATAATAGCGTGTGAAACGTTTTCTATTTGGATTGGGTCAAGAAGACATACAAATACTGTTCTAAGTAGAATTCAGCCTAATATTAGATGTTTGTTGCTTGGATGGCTAAATAAAATATAATAAACGTGTCTGAGATATTTTTTGACCCATGTTTAGTGAATATTTTGAGGATAGTTGGTGTTTTTACCATTAAAGTACCACTTCGCAGGGACATTTTAGCATGTAATTTAGTCTTTCAACTATAATATATTGCAGAAGAGATATAATTGGGTAATAAAGTGACAAATGTGAATACGCCGCCCCGTAAGCAATTTTCTCAGATGAAAGTTGTGAATATTTTTGGTGTTTGAATATATATTGAGAAAAG
>JAGDQP010035764.1:0-15936 GCA_022664845.1 Lepisma saccharinum | reverse complement strand
ACTGATAAATACACCAAACATTCATTTAAATATATGCGATTCTTATTTCTTTTTCATGCACCGCGAATCATATTTTTTAAAATACCGCCCCGCAAAGAAAACTGCTTGAGATATTGACCTGGCACAAACGAATTATTATTACCTGGTGGAAAGTGGTCGCATTCGTGCTTATTTCGACCCTCCTTTACTTCAGAGGTTTTTTGAGAATTCCATTTTTTCTTTGAGGAATCTCTTACACCTCCATTGTACAATTTTGGAATTTGCATTTTGCGGTAAAGCAGATCTTAAGCCTGTGAGAGTACCATGTCGCCTCAGTTCTATTGTTAATGGTATTGGAAATATCAAGCCCTAAAGTTCATCTGCCTACGCTTTCGGCAGCCTATAGCGCTGAAACGAAGCACTTGTGCCCTCGATGATCTATACTTTTTTTCTTTGCCTGTCAATAATCACGTTTGCAACACCCTGTGTAAGACAAAGTATATTCCAAGTAAAGGAATATTGTAAAATTGCTAAGAACAATAAATGTATATGTTGTTTATTTCTGGATCTTTCCGGACCCGGTTCCTGATAACAATGGAACCGGGTACCTGGATCTTAGAATCGGTACCTGGATTTGTATCTTCTAATCTGAAAGTGAGGACCTGGATCTGGTTGCTGGATCCGGTTCTTGGAACCGAGAATCCGGATCGTCGAATCGGATGCCCAGATGTGAAGCTTAGAACGAGGTACATTGATCCGAATCTTGTAGTTTTGTATGGAAGATACCCGAGGTGTAATACTTCACAGTTACAGGGGGGTGAAGTATTAGAGGTAGCACTGAGGATAAAAGATTGAAGATGAAAAAGAATAAGAAAAAGGAGGAGAAAATTGTGCATTCTGGAATTGCTTAGTAGTTTAGAATGTCAACTGTTTTATTATTCTTTTAAAGTTATTGAAATCTTTGGAAGCATTTAATATTGAATCGCTAGGCTCCTTCAGTAAAGGAAGAAAGTTAAATATTTTTATTTAATCTGCGTTGACATTGTTCAGAGATGTTTTATAGTTTGGTTTTTACATTATGTGTTTTAGGATCTCTGATATTGTACACCAGTCTTAAATATATTGTTTTATTAGTGAGGAGAATATCTTTGGTATAAATATGTTTGAAGGCTTGAGTAAAGTATGCCAATAAAATTCAACAGTTCATGAGTTAAATGGTGAATTATATTTGCGAATCTTGGTTATCTGAAACAGGCATTACGGTATAGAGGATTCAGTCTCTAGCAGGGATATGAATCTACGCATCTAAATATTACTTGATAAGCAGCAATATAAAGTATGTAACGTTACTTACATTCTGTCAAATGTAATTAAGTTACTTTTGTTTGTTTCCCGTCATATTTGCCGCCCCTGAATTTATTGTGTGTATTATAAGCTTCAAAATTAACTAAAGAAAGTATCTTGTGCGGAAGGTTACATAATGATGCACTCTAAATATAGTACGAACTGTGAAACAATAAAATTCTATATGTTTAAAGCCTAAATTAAGAATTGGGATACAGCCAAATTCAAATATAATGTGTGTGTGTATGTAAAGTACTCACGCGGATGAATACGAACGAAAAAAAAAACAAAAGACGAGGAACTATTTTCGAATTAAAGGGTAAATAAAAAATTAAATAACAAACACAATGTAAAATGTTACCAAGAAAATACTAAATTGTGCCTACGCGCACGAATATAAATCGGAACTACATTTTGGTAGTGTATGAATATGTAATGCGGTTATCAGTATATAAGTAGCTTCAGAGCAAATGTAATTAGTTTCCTTCGGGCCGAACCACATCGAGCTCCCTTGCTTGATGTGTCTGTTCTTCGGACAGCAAGTCTGCTAATAAACCTTTATCATTCAGTTGCTCTCATGCTTTATTGGCTTTGCTTTATAACCTCATTCATTAAGAATACTCTTTAACTTGTGTTCTATAACCTATTCCTTTCTCCGGCTCGTCTTCAGCTCAGGCAGGCGGAGTTCCTATCCAAGTTTCTAGCGTTGACCCGTCTTCAGCTCAGGTAGGTCAACGTGACCCTGGATTGCTGCCCGTCTTTATCTTAGGTAGGCGGTAGTTCCCAACCTATTCCTTGCTTCGGCCCGTCTTCAGCTTAGGTAGGCGGAAGCACTCAACCCATAACCTAACGGTGGTCCGTCTTCAGCTCAGGTAGATCATCGTTACTCTTAGGCCTCTGCCCGTCTTCATCTCAGGTAGGCAGTGGTTCACAACCTTTACCCAGACGACGGCCCGTCTTCAACTCAGGTAGGTAGTCGTCACTCTTAGCCCTAACCCGTCTTCAACTCAGGTAGGAAGGGATCATTTACCAAACACCTAGCCTCTGTCCGTCTTCAGCTCAGGTAGACAGTGGTTATCGACCTTTCCTTATTGTTGGCCCGTCTTCAGCTCAGGTAGGCGAACACTATGCTTAGCTTCCGCCCGTCTTCAACTCGGGCAGGAAGGAGTTACGAAATCCATCCTCTACCATCCTTGGTGTTCTCCCGTCTTCAGCTCAGGTAGGAGAACGCTACTCTCTGCTCCGACTCGTCTTCAACTCAGGTAGTACTCATTACCTATTTTTCTGTCTTGTACTAATAAAGATTTTTGCCTTCCAGCACCGCGAATGGTTCATCCCGCGCCCATAGCCGAGGTATATTAGTATAAGAGTGTTATATTGTTTCTTGAGGTTAGGACATTTTTCCTATAGGTACCCTCTGGTCCGTTACATAATTGACTCCCAGCATTTGAGGCCTCATCAGAAGTAGGCCTCCACTCTTGGGACATTACAAGTATATGTTGCGTAACCTAACTTTTTTTTCAGTAATTGCGATTAGTTTAGAAGTAGACTAGTCCATATCATCAATAAGTTTGACTGCACGCTAACATCTAGTTTCTTTTAAGTAAAGAATTGGCACGTTTTGTATTTATTATGTTTAAATTCTATGTAGGTTTAGTCTTATTGGCGCATTATGTTACGTGACATATCTTTCCAACTGTTTCTGTGGTATCAAGTTGCAATTGAACCATCATGTTGAAGAGTTTGTTATATTTTCTCCTCTTTGAAGGAACTGTTTAGATAGTACGACAGTGATAGTTACACAAAACATATTCGAATTGTGTTGTGTAGAACATTGTTTTATAATGCTTAAAAATCATTTCTGTTTATTTTTCTGCATTATTCGTTTTACAGATAGCTTTAGGCAGAATTCTGAAGGCTATAGTGGCGTGCAAAGGTCTCATGATAGAGTGGGTTCTTGTGAAAGGCTGTGATGAAGAATTTACGAATGAGAATGGACAGCTTGATCTATGGACAGAGTCACGTTACAAAGTGTTTCGTAAAGTAACTGAGAACGCAAATGCTGCGATGCTGCATTACTATTCCCCAATATTACCTGAATTAGCCGTAACATCATTTATGGTATGTATTTCCTGTCTTAAAAAGTTTGTTGAAGGTTGAATAAAACGTCATTTTAATTAAGTATTTGCATTGAATAAAACGTCATTTTATGAAGTGTTCGCATTTAGATTATTGAGTTAGAAAATACTCCACTAGAGTCACGACTGGCACTGCGAACGTGTCGTCAACAATTAAAAGTCTGGCGAGAGCACGCTTAAATGGCAAGTCTACGAGATTGTCAATTGTTATGCTGTGCTGTTCGGCATTTTGTGTTGATGTTTGTGTTTGAGAAGAAAATGCCGACCTACCGTGCATCTTATAGTTGCACTGAGAGATTTAAGGAAAAAAGTAATATATCGTTCACTAGTAAGTGATCCTTTAATAATATTTCATTCTGCGGAAGTATTTCATTGTGCTGTTTTATGTCAATTTTTATGCGTTTCGTTGCATAGTCTCGTTTCATTTTTTTATTTTTTTAAATTAAGAAGTGTGCCAAAAGACACACTTTGTGTCTTATATGTAGTCTCAATCCTGGTTGTCAACGTTTTTTCCATACTCAATTGGCAGAGACAGAATTTGGTTCAGCAGCCTGCTAACAGGCTGACATTTTTTGTATCTTCTCTCATTAGATTCTTAAATGAATGTAAAAAGAACTTAATGTAATATAATTAATATTTTATGGACCAGACATGCACCTGTGACCTAAGCTAGTGAAATGTACGAGGGTTGAGGTTCCTCGGCAAGCATTATAACGATGATTAAGGTAGCAGCAACCAGGGACTTATATTAAATACGATCCGGCATTTGTGTGGTGAAACTGAGCAAATCCCTCAAAAGCTCAGTCAGGATTACCGGCAGCAGGACTCGAACTTGCTTGTCTTCCCCAACGTCGTTTAAAATTCCGCTATCGTAACTACTAGACCATAGTGGCTGGATTAATAACTTTGTGTGACATAGATACTTACGGATAGAGGTGACTTAACACACTTGTTGGATGTAACAAACTAGTTTTTTTTCTTTTTCATATTAGTTACGGTGATCATTTTTCCGGAGTCAAAATTCGGAACGGGTCTTACCAGGATGTAATGGACCTATTCCCCTATTTGCGGGTAGTTTGAGGATTAACCAAAGAAAAAGTTTTATTCAGGCTATACATTTAGTACGGTGTTTTATTGAAACTCGTATAACGACTGTGAAAATAAAAATAATAACACCAACTTTAGAACTTCAAAATCGAGGAACTCGATCACTGAAAGTAAAGTGATAATATCTAATGCATTCTTCTAGGGCAGTTCAGTGCCTGAATAATTGGCATAAGCCTATAAACATATTTAAAAAATGTTTCACCCAAAATCTTTAAATTACAATAAATCAACCATCACGCACATATTTTAGTTAAGCACCGGAACAGTTTTATGTAAAATTTACTTCAAATGTCTCTTATCACCTTAGATTATATCGCCCTTTTTTAAAAATTAAGTTCGGGACTTTTAACATTTATATGGGGACACAACCCTAAAAGTGTCCCGAAAAGTTCGGGACGTATGGTCGTCGTACGTATAATCTACTTTGCTGTACGGACTGTGTAAAATGGTGCTTGCGTATCATCACCTTTCTGTTTCGATTTTTAATATTTCAAGGATTTTAAAGTTTAAACGGTTGAGCTAAAATGAAAGTACAGGAAAGTTACTATTTTGAACGGTGAAAGCAAACCTAAAATATTTGTTGAAGTTTAGTTAGGGTACTTAAAAACGTTTTATAGCTGTGATTTTTTACATTAGTCATTAAATTGTGTGATTTAATTAGGAATTATATGTTTCTTAGGTACTGAGCTCCCTTAAGGCAGGCTCTAATGCCAATTCTGACTTGTTTGCCTATGTAAAAAGATCGTGGTTAATACAGTAAAAGGCAGCAGGTGACTTTTTTTTTTGCCATCAAGTAAAAAATAAAGAATGGTCAATTGGCACCGCGTTGGCAGTCAAAAGCCACATAGACAGTAGCGCCAGTAGTGCCCCTAGTGGAGTATATTTTATAACTGTGATTGAGATACATATACAGGGTGTACACAAAAGAATATCGAAGTTGCATTTCTGTAATTCCTCTTACGTGGAGTATAAAATAATGAGCCATACATGAGACGAAATAATAAGTCTAAAAGTTTTCTTAACACCTACTACACACATGCCATACCTGTTAACGCCCATACAGTTAATTTTATCTTAATATGTGCCATACACACTACTAGTGATCAAGGTAGGCAGTTTTGTTGCACGGCACACACCTAAGCGGCAGTCGAGTTTTCCCACACGGTCAGCCCCTGCGGTGTACCGTCCCGTCCGCTTTTTATTACACATGCATTCCGTCGTCCTGTACCACCACCTAATGAATCGGCAGCTGAAAGAAGGCAATAAACGCCAAAAGTTCGAAAATCTAGTTTATGCCGGATTTGATATCTGGATAGGATCGCGCATCTATACAATGCCCAAAGAAAGAAAGGAAAATAAATATTAGTAAAGCCTTGAAAAACAGGTGCAAAATAGAGATGGGCAAAAGTAGTGTAGCAGCAATTTTTTCACTTGTACTTTAACTAAATTGCGATCACTGCTACAGCCGATGAAAAATAACTGCTATTTTTCTCCGAAGCTTGCTAAGGGTAAAACGCATTGTTTCCTTTTTCTAAACCAACAGAACTTGTTGGAGATCGGATCAAAAGGACATAGTATTGTCTACGGAGAGGGACAATCATGACGTGTGAACACTACGTGGCATCTGTTAAGCGTTTGTGGAAGTACTATAAAGACCTCTCGGAAAGCATTGAAAGCTAGCTGGCGCCGTGCTTAATTGGTAAGACATTGTACTTGTGATTCATTGATTTCGGGTTCGGTACCTGTACATCTAAAGTTTTATTTTTTATTTTTAAAGAGCTCTGCTTTTACGATTAGACTTCGTTACCTAATAGGGGATGAAAACAATACGCACTTTAAACGTTTCATAAAATTCAGACATAGGTTAGAAAAAGTCGTTTTTTTTTCTTCTTAATACGCAATGAAAACATTTATTACGTCAAGTTAACGCAACATATTAAACTGTCAAGACATAATTACTACGGAACTATTCACTCCAGGATTCTTTACGCTAGCGAAAGTACTGTGACGTCATGATTGCTCTCTCCGCAGACACTCGTAAGGGCAGAGGGACAAGTGCATCTAGGTCAGAGTCCAGGGATTCTACCAGAACTCATCAAATAGGAGGTCTTGTCTTGAGCACCGCCTCAACAGCAGTTTTTTTTTTGTAAAAATCTATAGAAACCCTAAAACTCTACTTATAGCTTCCGAATTTGGGTTTATACTCCCCAAACTGAAAATCCTGGCAGAATCACTATACTGGGTCAGATTCAGTATATAAAATTTTGCACAGTAGCAAATCGCATTACAAAATTGTAATGGGAGACTTGAATACGAAGTTGGAACTAAGCAGAGCAGTGACGTGAAAGTGGGACACTTTGGATTTGGGGGGGGGGGGGGGGAACAAGAGAGGAGAGAAGTTGGTGGAATTCTCAGAAGCCAACAAACTGTTCATTTTCAATGCATTTTTCAAGAAACCGCCCAAGAGGAAGTGAACATGGAAAGGCCCAAATGAAACCAAAAACGAAATAGACTACATTTTATCGAATAACAGGGAAATTCTTCCAAGACGTGTCTGTTCGGAACAGTTTCAAAA
The DNA here is from genome assembly GCA_022664845.1 of Lepisma saccharinum. Classification (NCBI taxonomy): domain Eukaryota; kingdom Metazoa; phylum Arthropoda; class Insecta; order Zygentoma; family Lepismatidae; genus Lepisma; species Lepisma saccharinum. The sequence continues at coordinate 8,793 of JAGDQP010035764.1, read as the reverse complement.
TCTCAGGTGATCATCGGATGGTGAAAAGCAGCAATTGAGGGAAAGTTATAAGTGGTCAGTCATTGAAACTGGTAAAAGGAGAAAGCGACTCCATGAATAATAATGCGCATTTTGTCTAAAATATAATGTGGAAGAAACCTTCAGTGAAAGGTGAGATCAAATGGGTTAAACGTTTCGGTTTCTCAACATAGAAACCACATAGTAAAACTGAATCAGGCAGAGCCAGGTAGTCTTGAAGAAGAAAAGAAAGCCATGTAGTTATTGTGAAGGCAGCTTTAATTGTAAGAGAGAAAATCATGAAAATTGAAAACTGGAAATTTACTGCTACTTTCTCTGATTTTGTAGAGCCTCAAAAGTTGAAGTATTTAATCGATTGGATTAGTGTAGGTTTCAAGGATGAGATTGTTTGCAATGAAGAGGATAATAAGGTACAGAGAATACCACAAGAAACAGCACAACATATTACGTTATCTTTTATGATAAGATGACAGGTGAAATATAATGCAGTCGAGAAACGATTTGTAAGAAGGAAGCAAAAACCCTCTCAGTGTAGGAACGGCACTGATGCTTACTAAAGAAACAAATCCAAAGATATCCTAGAAACGTTTCGTACTTGCTCTTATGCTAGTGTGAAAAGGATGACATCTCAAGTTGCAATTTCTCTAATTGTTTAAGCAGAAAAGGACGAAGATTTGTTTCTACCAAATTTAGACAAGCCAGGTGTAAGGCCAATATTTGCTGTAGACGATATAGACTTTGGAGGTGACAAAACTTCTTTTCATGGTACAAATGTAATAATTGCACAAAAATACGTTGGTGAAAGACTAATACAAATACTGTACTTACTGGCAGAATGACTAATACTTACTGAAAGCAGAAACCAATTATGTCCTCCAGCAAATTTTAATGCCAATTGATTTTTGCATATGATCAGGAACAAACAAGATGAACTTCTTTACAAATATTGTAGATAGCACTGTCTGAAAATTCACATCAGCAATAGGAATGTAACAAGAAGAAAAGCACTTTTAATTAACGTAATGTGTTTGGACTATGCGTTACAAAACCATCAAGATGTAACTTCTGTGCCGGCCGAGTGGTCTGCGGCGGTAGGCAATAGGCTCGAAGGTTCCGGGTTCGAGTCCCGGCATGGGTGTGGATTTTAACAGCTAAAGGGTGAATCGTGACGGGCCGAAGTCCAGAGTTACTAGACTGGCCCATATAAAAGTAAAGTTTTCAAAGTTGGATTTATTTCCTTTTTCCAACTACCAATTATAATGTTGTCAGATGGATTTCACTTCCAAATTCACACCTCAACGCCCGCTAACCTGTAACGACCGAATTGCATTTTCCAAACTGCAGTACACAGAAAGCTTGCTGCTCAGAAGTCATCATCTTGATTCAGCACTGGCGCTGTCACGCGGTGGTGTGAAGACACAATGTTACCAGTCGAAATTACCACAGTTGCACTTACCAAACACACAGTTTCTTATGTTGGCATACGAACTACTTATAATTCCGATATTCTTTTGTGTACACTCAGTATTCAAAAAATGAAGGGAGAGGTGGTCGTTCTTAAGTCATCATGAAATGTATTGTGCAAATAAATTGTCTCATGTACTTATTTAATTATGTTTTAAAAGATGTACAGTCGGAGACAGTGCTCACAGGCTTGTAAGCAATGTTTAATTATTATTTATAGATTTGTCTTTTTTGTGCTGAAGTTACAAGAATCTTAAATTGATTCTCCTGGAAATCTTGTTGGGGAAGAATTTGTTGCTAGGAAGACAAAGTGATGTATCTCATTTTTCTTAACTTTTCAGAAGAAGCGTTTAAAGTTTTACCGAAGGCTCACTATATAGCTGTGCAGTAACATTTATATTTTCTGTATCTGAGAAATTAGTGGTTATAGAGATACGAGACTTTGCCACTTTACACATCTTATGAGGAACACAGACGTACTGTTTTGTATTTTTTTTGTATATACGCTAATTCTTTTCCCAGCGATGAATTGCTCGTTCTTTGTCTCCAACTTTACAGCTATGGACGGAAGTTTTGAGGCATGTCCACAGCTGACTTTCCTTCTTCCAGAAATAAATACATTGCAACATCGTATATATTCGTTGACTTGCAGATATATGCATACTTGCATGACGTACTTACGTGGTAATTATTGTCTTGATATGCAGCCAAACAAGGGCGATATTAAAAAAATAAATAAATAAAAAAAAAAAAAAAACTTTTTTATCCATTGAAAACATTCTAAACCCGAAAATCTCATCAAATTGCTTATTGCTCTCATTTCATTCTATAGAGGGACGTTTTGTAACCTTTTTTAATTTTCATTAACAGATGTTGCACACAGAAGGGACAGTGCTACGAATTTGTGAAATAATCTTTAAAGACATTCGTCAAAGCTTTTGTCCGTAGCTGTACAATACAGAATAAGGATATATGGAGGATTCAGTATTTCTTGCTTTAACTTTAAATCAGTGTGTTCCTTTCATCCTACTTTTATCTTTCTGTATGATGAATGTTCTTCTGATCATTTGGTTTCGTAATGAAAGTGCTGGACAAAAGTCGCGAAGAAATTAAGAAATCAGGGGAGAAAAAACCTAAAGTTAAAACAAAAGGTAACTAATTTAGTTCTTGAGTTTCGAATCCTTTTCAATTCGCCAATCCTCTTGCGTTCGACAAAATCTGTGTTATTGCCATAATATTGCTAATCGATTTTTAAAACAGCCAAGTAACTGATGGCTGTTGATGTAGCAAAGAGAAAGAACTTCCTGGATGTGATTACGGTACAACAGCGGCATGCAAAAGCAGAGAGAAACGTAAAATTCTGTTTTCAGACAACATTGAGAAATTTTCTAGTTGTGTGTGTACATTATCCAAAGTCTCCATTGAATAGACGTATGGGTGGAGGGTCATCATACTTGTCTTCATATGTGATGGTATATAGCTCTTTGATGGATGTATTACAAGTGCTGTACAAGAACTGACCTCATAAAATCAGGCACATTACGTCGGAGCATGTAAGATTAAGAAAACGAACTTACCATTTTGTCATAAACTATACTCAAGAAGTATATAAGTTTTTTTTTTCCCCATTGGAAGAAAGAGAAAAAGGGGGAAAAAATATATTGTAGTTTTTACAAAGCTGTACTTAAAATATTTCCTGGAAATAGTATTCTAGGACAAAGAATAACATGTCGAGAACCTTCCTGAACAGTTTTGGATATTTGAGATTGCGGATTGCAAACGAGTGAAAGCGTTGAAACAAAAACGGGATGAGCAAGAGAAAAGACAAAACAAAATCAAGGTTGAAGCGAGAGCTCGAAATTAGCGGTAGTCCACTGGCCGACGACCAGTGAAAGTTTCCAGGGGCCAGTAACTCAAATGGCAGTGATCTTGCGGGCTAGTGCTTTCTAGAGTTCCAGTGCTTTCTGTATTAATAAACATACCTGTAGAGTTCAATTTTTTTAACGAAAGGAAGAGTGGGTGGGTGGGATTGTAAAAAACAATCTGAAAAAGAAGCTGATGCACTTCAGAAGGATATCGAGAAAGCTGGAAACAGATTGAAACAGCTTAAGGTAACGTGAAGAAATAGGATCCAGTTTTACAAGTTTTTTATTACTGCTATTAGTTTTTCAGTAAATTTCTTTTTACACTAATTTCAATTCAGTTAGTAATTTAATTCATTTATTTAATGATAGAGCACTATATGTGGAGAAAAAGAGGTTATAAATTCTTGTCGTTTATCCTTCGGAAGACTAAGTGCTTTACTTCGAAAACATTAAAAGGAATTATTGCATTTCTCCAACTGGGGCCTGCTGTGTACGCTTAAAGTAAGTATTCCAAGTACGACCTGTAATACCACCACGAATAAATTATATAAATTGACTATAGGGAAGGTGATGTGCTGTATCGAGTTTTCCAGTGGTTTTATAGCTCAGGAGTACAATCTTTGCGAGTGAAAGTGAATTGTTATATAGTTGTATTCTCGTACTTCGAAAACAACTGTCAGTAACGTGCTTTATATTTTAGAGGCTGACACGCAGGAGGGATTTATTTATTTTAATAGCGTTATTAGCAGGTACATTTTCTGAACGTCACGAAGTTTAATGGGCAGGTCAAGAAAATAGTTACGAAACTACATTTCTGAATTCTGGTAGACACTGGCACAGATTGTGAAAGTCAGTGATAAGCTGGGTGGCTGAGATGTTGGCGTGCTCAGAGTCACAGGTTCAGTCCCGCCGAGGTCTCTTGAACGGAGTGATTCGGAGCCTACGAAAAACTGTAGTTTTCGTCCTTAGAAGCTCAGCATCTCGTTTAGGACGTTAATAACAACTCAATCAATGATAAGAAATAGTGTGAACAAATAAAAGATTACAGAAAGAAACAACAGTGTTTTTTAGATGCTGTAATGATGTGATAACATTTACCTGTCACTGGCAGGAATACTTAATTATAGAACGTCAAATAAACCAAGAGTGGAAGGAACCGAGAATAATAATGAACAAGAAAGAGAAGTAAAAATACATTTAAGATAGAGATCAGCGACTCAATCAATCAGTGACGAAATCACAAGCGATTTTCCGAAACTTGAAACAATCATTTTCGTGAAAGTGAATATTAAATGCATTAAGGATAAGAAACAAAATATGATTTTGGTTTGAATTACAATTTTCTTTCTGTTGAACTTCCATGGTACATTCTTAGAGTTTTAATCCAAAGCAGAGTGTAGGTTCACAAATCACTATTTGATGCTACTTGCCACAAAAGTTATCCTTCTGCCTTGCTATACCTTGTCTCTACAGAAGCTGAATTACAGGACTTTGCCACAAGTACAGACGTCTACAAAATATGTTTGATACTAATATTAACACACACATCAGAGCCATGTACAATTTCAACGTAATCAGATTAATAAAAAGTCATAATGATTAATAAAAAGGGTTAAGCGTAACGAACTACCAGTGGAGACAGGACAAAAAAATAATTATAGAGATAATACCTAATAACCGATTTGAGCCAAAGTTGCCTAAAAGTTATAAATAAATTCAAGTTCAAAATAGCGAATAAATTCCTTTATTTGGTGATAAGTAACTTTGTGAGCGACACAGGATAAGATTGGTGGAAATATGGAATAAAGGAGATAACGAAGGGAAAACTAATACTGTGGAAGAAAGCTCAGGGGTGAAGAGAAATTGCCTGTAGCCGGAAAATAGGCGTATGGGTCCTTATGGGGAGAATGTTTAATTCGATGGACCATGTTAAAATCTACTTGCTTACAAACTTTTGTTTCAATATCTTGCACACAGAGGGCAGGGTAGCGAGTTGAATGACAGCATCCATATTGCAACAATGAGAGAAACTTTCAGTTATTGATTTCTCTAAACGTAACTGCTGCTTATGGGCCCTTTTCCAGCCAATGCCTCAATTGTGAAGTGAGAGATCTTGATTAAGAAGATTTATTCTAGATATAGTCACAGGAATGGACTTCGCTGCTTCTGGAGATAATGTTTTATGTTTTTATTTCAGTTGTATTTAGACGACGTTTAGCCCAAAATACCTTGAGAGAGCATCGTTTGTTTTATTTTACCCGATTACGAGAACATAATCATTTTCGGGAAAGTTGTTAACTTTTATAAATCGATTAAAATCTGATCTAAATTCTTCAGTCGACAGAACTAGAACAGTTCGGTCGAATTTACACTTGTAATTGATAAATATTGATATTGAAAAATGCTTTTCACAAATTGCAGGAGTTCGATTTCAGAAACAGTATATATTTTTGAACACACTAAAAACCGGAATCAAGCAATGACGTTTTCATGTGTGTGTGTGTGGGGGGGATGTATATTAAACTTGGAGTTACATTGCTTAGATTAAAAGATATTATTTCAAGTTGCTTTTCTGGAAGTGAATATTGCTAATACTTATAAAATGATTATCTTCTTATTTAAATTATTAACTGGTTTTTATATCTTTTTGTTTTGACATTTGAATTGTAACATTTGTAGACAGTGTAATATATATATTTTTTTTTGTTTTCTTCTAGAAGTGGTTCCATAGTTTCAATTCCCTTTTTACTGATACTTGCAAACGATGTGGGAACCACTTGCATAACGCACTTCCTCCAACATGGAGAGATTTCAGAACGCTTGAACCTTACCACGAAGCTTGTAAGCCATAGCAAAGAATTGTTATATTTATAAATATTTATATATGTTTTTGTATATATCTGATTTGATGAAGTTTTGCGAAAGGTGGCAGCTGTTACTTGACTTGTTGGCTCTACTGTTGAGAAACTATACTCAAAGAGTATTACGCTCAATAACATATCTGAATTACATGAATCAAGCTTCTACCTTCCGCATAGAATTTGCGTCGTATATTGTAATGTAAATAACAAAATTAAAGAATAAAAAAACTTACACTATTAAGTATTATTTTTGTATTCAATGGTACTCCTGCTCGTAGTATGTACTTACTTCATTATATGAGATTATCTAATGTTGCGAGAAATCGATATTGCTTTTGGAAGATATGCATGCTGATCACAAGGGTACTTTTTATTTGTTTCATTTCCTTATCTCTTCCTCTCCAATATCATAAAGACAATCTGTTACTAGGTTTTTATATATTGGTTGAGAAATAGTTTCATTTTTATCTGTTTGTAGAAAACTTAGTTATCCAGTAAAATATATATATATATATATATATTTTGGGGGATTAGAGAAAAGGGCATCGATGACTGGCTAAGACACTATTATGTACAGCAATAACAACTGAGGCAGTTATTATTTTTGTGTACCTAGCTTTTTCATCCTTGAACATGTTTGTACTAGCAGAAGCTTGATGTTTATATATGTTTATTATTTATGGATGACTATCCGCTACATATAAATATTTTCATTTCAGTTTTTATTCGTTTATGTAATTCTTAGTTGGACAGCTTAAGTAGATTTACGTCGTATGGGTTTCATAAAGATAGAAGTGTCAGGAAGACCATTATGATTAGAAAGCCAGTAGTCTGACAGTTATTTTTTTTCGTGAATATACTTTAGATGACGCAAATATACATTTTTTATTCCCATCTTTACGTACTCGTATGTCATTGCCTTTTGCACTTAAATGTTATATAGATTTCGTTAAGTGGGGTGATTTCGAACACATCGTGTAATTTGTAACACCGATGTGTACGTTTATTATTTACTGGCAACACTGTTTAACATAACAACGAAGATCTGTCTTGCAGTGCGACTGTGTTTGTTGTAGAGAGTTTGATTACCGAGTGGTCACATTTAAATAGTCCGACGTTTCCGAAATTACCCTATTTGACGGTACTTCAAATAAGGAAAGTCAAAAGTAGTAATGTATAAATTACAATATATTGGGAGGAAATAGGTGTATTTAAAAAAATGAAAATTTACAGTCTGGCCTTAAGGTTAGATGTCACGTCCTAAATTTTGTTATTACTGTGAGGAAAAGGGAATGGGGAAAGTAGCAACCAAGGGCTCTATTGAAGGTACTAACCCGACATTTGCCTGACGAGACTGAGAAAAACCTCAATCAGGGTAGCCGGCGTAAGTTGGATTTAAACCAACTATCCTCATCGCTTATCCGAAGTCAGCGATCTTGATCACTAGATTACAGGGGCCGGGTATAAGGGTATTTAGGTAAAAAGAAAAGTGAATGGTGGTATGCGGTGTGAGTTGTGCCTTGTTTACTATATGAAAAGGGAAATGACAATTAAATTGAACCTGGAAGACAAGAATGCTTTTACCAGTCATTCAAACAAGGATAAATAATTGATTTAGAATATCAATTTTTCTATCCCTTCAAATTGTGAACGTGTGTTAAGTGAACTTCTTCGTTGTCTACAACTGATGATGGCTGAAACCGAAAATTATAAGTGACTTTATAGTGTTGTGTGTGTAATTGTGTACGTGATTTTCGTCAAGATATTACGTAAGTACAGTTCCTCTCCTCTCTCTTCAAATTTCACCTGTTATATTGCCTATCCGGCCTTCTTCTATATGTACTTTATATTTATACATATATTGTAAAGTGACGTGAATTATGCCACAAAGTGTGTATAAAACACGTGCTATCGCAGTAGACCAACTCCTCCCTTCGGGGAGAGGCCTCATCCACTAGTGGATTGAATATGGCTGTGATTTATTATATATATATATATAGTGAATTATAAAATAAAATTGTGACTGAGATAATAAGAGAAACCGCCAAGGAAATAGGAGGCACCAGAAAGAAGCAAGATCTCAGAAGAAACTGATCTCTTGATGAAGAAAAGAAGGGGAAAGTAGAGGAAAATTGCATAAAGAGGATTGAGTACATAGAACTAAATAAAACAGTAAGGAAGAAAATAAGAGAGGATGTGCGAAGATACAACGAAAATCTTGTTAGAAATACAATCGAGGAAAACAAGAGCCTGAAGAAAACCAAACAGCAGCTCATGATATGGAAAAAAAGCAAATAATTGCAGTTAAGAGACCAGACGGGAACGTAACACGAAATAATTAAGAAATTATAAACATATTTGAAAATTTCTACAAAGAATTTTACTACTCCCAAGAAGAATGAGGAAATAAAGATTAAGAAGAAAATGATGTAGATGTCCCAGATGTAATAAAAAAGAGGATAAAGTACTTCGAGGGATGAAGAACGGAAAATCGCCAGAAGAAGGTGGACTCACAGCACAGATTTTTAAATGAGGAGGTGAAAAGATTAAAGAGGAGCTTGCAAATTATTCTCAATGTGTCTGAG
>JAGDQP010035763.1:0-19409 GCA_022664845.1 Lepisma saccharinum | reverse complement strand
CTCAAAATATTTGAAGCTTTCGAAGTGATTGAGACTCGAAATGTTTGAGATTATCAAATTACTCAAGCATTTAACTTTCCGTGGATTTATCGTGACATTTTAATATTTTAATGATTTTATTAAACTATTTCAAGTTGTCAAACAAATGAGCTTCTTTGGTTTCAGGTAATGGTCCGAATGCAAAGAGAAATTGAAACTTCGAAAAGAGACATAGACGTAGTATCTTTAAGAGTGAATTTACATTATCAGAAAATATCGTTTGCTACATACGACGCCGAGCGACTTTAGGGCATATCAGCGTCAGATTCAATGGGTACCTGGGATGGGGGGGAGGTGGACGAAGCGTGGTGCCGATAACACCACCTTTATCTTCGGCTGAGATCAAGAAACTCCGCACCCTCTATATGCCTTCATGGGATGGTGCTATGCACTAGGGAGAACTTTACCTTTACATATGGCAGAAAAGAGACAAAAGGGATGGAGGGGGTGAAGGGTAGAAAAAACATACCTGCTTTGACTGGGATTCCAACCCAGGACCGATTACATCAATGCGGCGGGCAGAAAAGAGGTATTGAGGTACGTCTTGCGAAAGATTTAAAATTGTGCTTTGGTCAATGTTTGAAGAAATGTACAACCAGCCCTACATAGTACATTTCTGAATATTCCTGAATAAAGCGTCGTCTGGTAACTGAAAAATTTTGAAGCCTTTTAAACTTGCTACTTTTGAAAATATGTAAATGTGAATTGTCTTTACGTTGCCATTCATAACACGCGTAAGTTTTCTTCTCAATATTAATGTAAAGATGAAATAATTACATTTCATACGGCTCTAATTCAATTTGCATATCAAATTCAATAACGTGTGATCACTTCTTAAGGAAAGGAAAACAGACTATTTTTTCCCAAAGAGTTCTCTCAGCTGTTTCATATTACGCTGCAAACGGACTTTCAAAGATAACCGGTCGTGCAGTTCTTTGGTTTGCCATTTTTGAAAGAAATATGATCTTATCAATGTCCTACACACAACACCTATCATTGTTTCTTTCTGTTCCGAAACAAAAAGCCAAACACTTTTCTTTTACTGTCATTTTTGCATCTGACGTTTAATACGTTTCACTGGTATACTTTAGCCTTTTTTCTTTCTTCTTTGTGGACTCATGATTTTATATAAGCTATGTGAAGTAGGTAGATTTTATACCAAATTATTGTCTGTTTTAGAATAGTTTAAAGTTATACAACCCAATTAAATTTTAACTAAAATCAAAAAGATGAATACTGGAATGGTAACAGAAAACTAAATTTCATTAGATTACCAAAGATCTCTTTTCACCAAATACTTGCTGCATGTGGGGGAAAAACAAGCTAGGCCCACCCTTCCGCCAGTATTCGCATTTTCTTTGCCGCCATCTTGAAATGCACACGATCACGTACTGCAGTAATACATAACGATTAGAACGAGCCCGCCCTTCTATTTTTAGTACTCCTTTCTATGCCTGCCATTTTCTTTTTTTGCACCCATCTTAAACTGCCTATGACCACGTACCGCAGTAATCGGACCCATACCCCCTACGATGAGGAGGTCGAAGAAGAACCCCCATTTTTGTCGTTTTCGAACATTCCCTTTGGCGTCTGCCGGGGCCCACGGCTCCATGAAATCATAAGCCTATAACCTGTAGGTGACTAAGGTTAGAGTATTAGCGCGATCATACTTCGTCACTTTCCCGTTGGCCTCTATTTTCTCTTGGCCACCATCTTGTAATGAAATAGTGCGACTGACAACTTTTGCCGCGCCGGGTCTGTTGTCTGTGGCACTAACATAGAGGGTGTGCAAAAGCGCATCGCCCAATCTTGTGCACTTCGGGTGGCACAGACACACACACACACACACACAGACAAATAATATTCGAAATTTCGAGTATACCCGAAATTTCTGTAATAATAAAATTTTCAAAATTACGGTACCCGAAATTTTTATAATACTAGAACTTTCAAATACCCAAAACTTCGATAATATTCGAAATTTTGATAATACCAGAAACTTCGATACTATTTGAACTTTCGATAATACCCGAAACTTCGATAGTTTCAAATACTCGAACGGTTTCGAGTAACCGATGACAACTCGATAATTTCAAATACTCGAAAGGTTTCAAATAACCGATGACAACTCGATAAATTTTCACGCCAGAAGTTCGATAGGTCCTCAGTCTTATCAAACACCCCTACGGGGGCGTTCACGAAGTCAGCATTTGAGCGGCAAAAAGAAGTCGGCACAATGTATGGATTTAAGGTGTCTGCCAGTGTAGCGGGCTTCCAAGTTAGCCATCGTTGGCTCAGAGGCGATGCCCAACTGGACAGCTTCATGGCGGTATGCAGCAGGTGGCCCGAATGCTAGACTCCGCTCATTTGCTAACGCAAACTATAATACCGAACATAATACCACCTTTCCGCACCGCACTCTGTCAGCAATATTATCAGTTACCTGAAGGGAAGGAATAGGAGGGAAATATTAACAAGGAAACCTTCATAGATCTAACACAAGATCCAATCAGCTATCCCATATCAAATTCAAGCCTATACGGATGCGTTTTCTTTATAAACGGTCTTCGTAACATAAAAGGAATAGTAAAATATTAATCACTGTGAAGATGCCTCCATTGCGTAGTGGTTATAGGGGAAACTATTCTATTATCGGGTACCTTTTGTAAATCTGAAATTGTGACGAAATATATGGGCTAAAATTGTTAAATTTGATAATGTATTTTCCAGATTACATAAATTATTAATACTTAAGTCTGTGTAGCAATAAATTAATGCTGGAAAAGATACAGAGTAAATTCTCAAAATGTTCAATTTTTACCTTGCAGAAAATGGGTTCCTAATTTCGAGTGTAGAGGGTTTCTAAGTTCGGATTGGGAATAAGTATAGCAAATGAAGAAAATACAGCCTGAACTTTGTGTCTAGTTTATTTACCCATATACAAAAATAGCAATTAACACAGAAGCATGCTGAATGTTATCATTGTAGAGTTGTATACTCTTTTGTTCACTCAGATGATTTAGCTTTTACGGATGCAAAGATCGCACTTGAAAGTACACCACACATGCTTCTCAATACCAGCACAAAGCTCATGCGCCCAACGGAAACATTTAGTACATTTAATCCACGTGTCGGTGGGCATGTCAGTTGACTATAACTGCCTGCCATAGGTACCCGAAATTTGGAAACACCTTACTACACGAAATTAAGCCCCACCACTTCTTTTTCTCTTAAGGCATGCTGCATTCAACTGACCTCTTTGTTCCGTCCAAAACACGTACACATATAAAAGCATACTCCAAACTATTGTATTAACTTTCGACTTTTCAATTACCTTTTATCTTCACTGAGAAAATACCCTCAACACTGGGGTATTAAAAAAAAAATATTTTTTGCAGCGAATATCACACTCATTTGACTGAGACAATATTCCTACACACGAATGACACCAAACTAACAATAGTGACTGGGCGACTTCTTTTCCGCATATTAGCAATAACCAATAGAGATGGCAGCACAATCCAACTGGCATAACTGACTACCCGGAATTGGGACACTACCCGAAATTAGGGTTCCGCACTCTAATGTCGACCTACCAATCGTTACGATCTAGGTTCAAACCCCTCTGCAGATAGTTGGAAAATTTACAAAAGAATTTATATATTATGTGGATAACGGACAAAGTCAAACTAAACATGTGTACTAATAGACAACAACCATTATCAGTAAACCCCCGTCAAAAAGGTCAAACTATATTTTGGCCAACTCAAAGAGGTGCTATTTTGGCTGGGTGGAAATTGGAGATTTGGCGGCACGATGTCTGCCTGGTTTTAGAACCTCGGGTTTGGTGCAACACCCTGTTGTTAGCTGACGCGTCATGGGGTGCGAATTTTCCCGCCAAGGACCCAAGGTCGGCCGACCGAAATTTTGCTCATGAGATACGGCAGCTGGTTCCAATTGTTTCTTTTATTTCGGCTCGATTATTTTTATTGTAAATACTGCAGTAACTAATTTCATAAATAAGTATTAATATATTGTAAGCAATGTGCCTAAACAGAGTTTCTAAATCATTTTCTCAGAACGTGAAGGGACAATCTGTATTTAGAACAGAAGGTAGAAAACTGGGTAAATAGTAAAACGCTCGCCTTCTAGAAACATACAAATTTAGATAGGTTCGAATCCTATTCAGTTCATATGATTTTATTATAGCCCTTTTTAACAAAAGAGTAATATTTTCTAATGAAATGGGAGTTCCTATAGAATTTTTAGCACCAAGCATCAGACACCTACATACATCATAGTTTGAAACAAGACAAAGATTCCTTCATCTTATAAGGACTAGTGCGAGAATTATGTCATAAGAAGAAATACAGCAATATTGTGTTGAAATAGATGTCATTGACATAAACTTTCTCTTTGTTTTCTTCTACATACGAAGGTTTAAAAGTCAACTCCATATATAAGAGGTAGTGGCAGCGTCTTTGATTGTCAATAGCGCTCCTGAGTTCGTTTTCAGATGCCCCTTTTATTCGTATACTATTTACGAGTAACAGAAAATACGATTGGAAAGATTTATTTCTTAAAAGAGATTGGAGAAATGTAAGATCCTAAATCACTGGATAGTTAAGAGATTAAACCAATGAATGAATGTAGAAATAAATACATATAATTCCTTCTTTCTTTTTTCTTTCTCTCTCTTTTTCTTTGTTTTCTTATTTCGAGTTTGTGTTTCTTCTTGCGCTTCTCTCTTTTTCTTCTATTTCTGCGTATGTGCGTGTGTGCGTTTTTCTAGCACCAGCGATCTTAATAAAACATATCTCAGTAAGTGCACTGATTATAACTTTATATATCCGTAGATAAAATTAACACTGGCATGTTCAGAATATATCAAATTCAGGAAATCGGTAAACATTAATCTTGCACATTTTCTTTCTAGTTTAGAAATTGGAAGTTATTTATTTTATATACCTTCTATAATTTCTTCCCCTAAAGAATGTTTAATATATTATATTTTGTGCGAGTTTGGAATGAGAAACGTTCAAGTTTAACAGTATTCATACCCAACATGATAGCTTTAATATTGTGAGTTTTCTGACTTTTGTTTTGATACTTTTTGAACATAAAATCTTGCTGAATAGTGTTCAAAGTGGAGGAAACAATCTATCAATTTGTAGTTCATTTACTTAAACAATCATTAACATTAATAAGCTGGAAAGGTAGGTATGTTCTCTTGGAACTTCTAGTTAGATTATCGTGAACTCTGAACTGCTACGTACAATGATGCCGGACATTGGAACATAGTCAGTTGCGTGCGCTCACGAAGAATTTATGCTAGAGTTTCGTGCGCTCCTATATTAAATGCGTCTCAAAACCGTCATATCTTAGTGAAACTTATAAAATTTTAATCTGATGATAATTCAATCACTTTGAGATTAAAGTTTAAACCCCAACTAATAAGTTTCGAAACCATCAGTATGCACATTTGAAATGTTCGCACAAAACACTATAAGTGTCACTGTAATCTCGGTTCAATTTCCAGGATTACATGAATTTTTATTTTAGCCACCTTATTTCCATTATTACGCTATCCTTCGTCTAATTTCTACCTGTTCTCTGTCTCTCTCTCCCCTCTCTCCTTTCGTTTTTATCTCTCTATATAATCTTGTTTATCCACCTCTTTTGATCCGTCACTCTCAGTTCCGTTTCTGTTTAAATTTCACCCTGCATCATTTTTAACATGTTATTTCATCCTGTTTTCCTTCCATTAAGTGAGAAAGTTATTTGCTGATTTTTGTTGCTAGGGAAAGGAGTAGAAAAGGAGAGTGAGAGAGACTCTTCACCGGGCACGATTTTACGTAAGAAGATGTAATTTGAGTGACTTAATTCCACAGTATTCAGAGTCATATTTTTATACGAAGTGTACAAATAAAGTCAGTACAAAAAATGATCAAATTTGACGTAGATTCCAAAAGCCTTTGAATTTTAAACCTATAATAATAAATTTTCGCGCTCAACAGTGCGGGGCCAAATGTATTTGGTAGTTCTTCCTTAGGCTGTTGAAGAATATCCATGCCAGGTTTGGTCACAATACATGAAGCCAAGGTATCTGAACATAGGGGTCGCAAGGGGAGGTGAATAATTTATTTAACTTGGATTTTGTAGATTAAAGCTAATAAAAAAATGTTGCTTGCTGTTTCATAAACTAAAGTTATCGTAAGTAGAAAATCAACTGTCATGTTTTTGTGCGTCGCCAGCTAAAAGACATAGTTAACGAGCTTCGCCGGATGAAAAAGGTTGAGAAAGGCTGCGTTAAGCTATGCGCAAGATAATACACAAAAATGATACTGGAAGTTTAGGGATGCGGACCTACCCCCAGGATCACCCAATAGGTTTTCAATTGATAACAGTTAAACAACGAAATTAACTAAAAGTCAACGTTGAATAAATATTTATGCTACTGGCGATAGTATTTTTCTAGGTTGTCGAAGAACGTTCATTCCAAACTTGGTGAGAATACGTTCAATGGTGCCCGAGATACTACAAAGAAAAACACTGCTGGTTGAGGAGGTTAGAGGAAATTTGGTGGTGGGCCCCCACAGTAAATTTTGTAGAGTATCGGAAATATTTATGTCGAAGGTAAGGTAATTTTGCAGTCTTGTGTTATAAGTTGGTTCCAAGAAACCTAGTGCATTTTTTCACATTTGACTAAGCAAATAAAGTGACATGTTCGCTTCAAGCTACATTGCCGTTGAAATCTCCCGCTACGAGATAAACGCACTCTGAAAGAAATTAAATATTATGTGTTGTTCAAAATACTAAAAATACCTTATCTTACCCTACAGACAGACAGACAGACAGACAGACACACACACACACACAAACAAACAAATTCTAAGTTTCAAAATGTCTTCAAAATCAGAGTTTTTCCGGTGTATTTTCACGGCTTCGAAAAAGTAACATTATAACTATAAAAATCTTGAAATATGACTATATTCCACAGTCCACTAAATGTAAATAATATCTTCTATTTGGTTGGTGCAAATGAAATTGTCGCTTTGACGCATGGTGGGAAACGAACCTCAGCAACACGACAGAGAGATCGACTGGAGTCACTCGTCTAACATCACAAACTCTGTATACGCCCAGCAAAAGGCCTGGGAAACCCAGACAGTCAGAAGTCAGTGTGTTGTTCGATACGGTCGTATGAAAGTGCACCATGGAGAACACGCAATTACCAGTGATTTTTTTTATGAATTTAAACTGGGGCACTCTGCACAGCAAACCGCAAAACAGTGCATTTGGGACATGAATGGTGAATGAACGCATCATTCGCCGTTGGTTTGTCAAATTTCATTTCGGTGACACAACATTGTAAAATGAGCCCCATGGGCACAGAAAAACATCATGTTCGCTTCAACTGCTCAGGAACATCGTAGAAGCAAATCTTTGGGAAAATGTTCGTGCCATTGCAGACCAGTTAGGCATGCAACATATCATTGTCAGTCGGGGGATCTGTGGTATCGGCAAGGTGAAAAAGTTGAACTCATGCGTGCCATATAAGTTGACACCGGCCAACAAGAATCGCCATCTGAAGGTGCAGTTCTCTGAGTTTAAGGAATAAACGGGAAGGTTTCCTGCATCGGATTGTCACTGTATATGAAAAATAGATCTGCTATGACAATCGAAAATTGCCAGGACAATAGTTGGATCGTGATCAACGTCTAGGACGGTGTCCTAAAGCACCTCTCCAACCACGGGAGGTGTTGCTGATATGGTGGTCTATGGTGGGAGTGATCCATCATGTCTTTCTCAGGCGAGGTGAAACCTTCACTGCAGATCATTCCAGTGCGGAACTCCATAAAATGCACCGCAAATTTGTCCGCAAGCATCTAGCAATTGTCAACAGACATGGTGTCTTCGTGTTGCACGACAATGCCCGACCACACATCGTGCAAAGAACGGTGCAGGCTCTCTATGGATTACTGTATGGAACCCTTCCTCACCCGCCGTATTCCCCAATCTCTCTCATACCGACCATCATCTTTCCCTGCACCTCGATCATTTCTTGGCAAGGAAGACCTTCCCTGATGATCTGGCGATACAACCTACAGTTGAGGATTTCTTCGCATCGGAGACTAAAAACTTCTTTCGACACGGATTCCAATCGTTGGCTGAGCATGGCAACAGCGTGTGCCTGCAGACTGCTAATACTTTGATTAACCAGGTAATGTAATTTTACTGTAATTTTTTTGGCCTTAGGACATGATGCACCTGGGGCGGACATTTCATTCGCACCAACCCAGTAACAAGAGAACTGCCTCCGGTAGAACTTGCAAATCAGCATGAATTTTTCACAGTGCATTGATGATGTGTTAAAATGAACATTACTGTAATACTACGTAGTACTGACATTGCCAGTGGTTCTTTCCTACTTGTGATGGAAGTTGGATCGCTCTAAATGATAAATAGTGTAAAGTATTACCTCATCTACCAAGTTTCACTTTATAATGTTTGACAGTTTCACACGCAATTTTTCGCAGTCTACAAAAGAAACTTGGAAACGATTACATGCTTTCTAATAGAATCGAAAGTCCATTCTCATAATACAGTATGTCATTTGAACCCCGTTGTCATTTAAGGAATTATTCATCTTTTTGCCATTAGACCACAAAGTATTGAATAGTATGTAATGCTTGACCACAATAGTACATTCATATGAGTTTCGGGATTCATTCCGGAAATAAATGGGATGGGAAGGTTTTGTTGGGTTACCCTGTTTCTGAATGGTGTACTCATTTGGTACAGGACAGTATAATTAGTTATACTTCATTAAAAACTTTAATTTAACATTCAAATTTCCACAGGGGAATCTTTCATGTCAAAGTGAACGGGAAAACATAACTTTACGCGTATGTATCAAGTGTTGCCTCCATCTAGACGTTCAGAACAAAATTTCGTAAATTCTGAAGTCCTATCGGAATTATTTCATATTAAGATCGAAAGAAATCATGTTATAAGGTTCGGAAAGTTATGTTAATTTCCGCTCAGTTCGGTATAATTTACGATGATCAATTCTAAGATTCACTCCATTCTCTTGTGAATTTAAGTATTATGTTGTATATCCCAGATATGCTCCAGTACTTAATCATTCCATTTAAATTAATATGGAATATCTGTTTGATGCTCGGTATAAAGAATATCACTTATAAAAACAAACTCGGAAGTATGACTCATGTTCTTATTATTACTATGAGTAGTTCCATTATGTAAAACTTTAATATACGTCACATTTGTAACATGATATCTTGTAATAAGAGAAATCGGAAATACTCTCAAGTTACTCTGACGTCTGAGAGAAGTCGGAAACAAATAAATAGCCGAGTAGTAACCAGTCTTGGTTTGCACTTACACCTCGAACGTCGAAAGTGCTAAAGAACTGTAATTATCATAATTATTATTTGTTTCATTGTATGTGTTAGCTATTTTATGTTAAAAATAGTCACTGAAGTGTGTTCGGAAACATGTAAAATTCTATGATTGAAACAAGGACTTCGGAAATCTACTTTTGAACTTCTCAAACGGATTCACAATTGGCTTCTATCCTGAGCTGATGAAGATACTGTACATTGAAAGATACTGTACCTTGAAAGATGCTTCATTCTTTAAATCATAGTAAACAAGACCTTGTAAATCACAACAAAACGTTTATTAACAATTGTAAGAGTACATACCTGTGGTTTTGACCAATAATGGACGGTTTTACCAAAGCTTATTTAATGTTCCTTTACGATTTATTAGATGTCAGCATATTCATGATCGTGTAGACAAGTAAACCATTATGCTTAACACTTTATGCATACTCGTCCTTACTGTAGAACATTTGAAGACCTCATGCCAATATTCAGTTTTCGTTGGGCGATTGCACTAAGTTTTTACTGAGCGAGTATGACGTCACTAATACGTAGGTTGGAGACATTGGTCTTTCAAGTATAGCTATAGTAAAATTATCACACTCCTGACAAAGTCCTTAGCTTCTCGTAAGTCCTAGCCTGATACACCAAGTAGTTGAATTCAAGCAAAATTAGCAACAGTTACGTTTATAAGAAGGGTTTTTAAAGTTAAAAGCATATCGAATTGATATTTTATATATATTTCCAAACTAATCTTTAGTTTCACACAATTAATCTAAGATATTCAAAACTTATCTTCAATGAAACGTAAAACATCAAATAATCCTACCTATAATCTATTTGACTATTGGAAAAAATCTTCTTGTTCATAGGTTACGAGTAGGTCTAGAATATTTATGTAATTACATATTCTATTTGCAGTTACGTAGAACGCAAGAAAGTAGAAATTTTCATGATACCATTAGTATCATTATATTTGGATTTTATTTGACATATTTCTACATATTTCGTTCTGTGTTACATATTTTGTGTTCTTTTAAAAAATTGTTTCCGAGATTTGCTTTTCGACTGCATTAAAATGCCCCAAGGGGAGAGCACGATTCAAGATTGTCAGTATATACAGGGTGTTGCAAAACAACACCGACCAACCACCAAACGAGATTTCTAACATCAAAATAAAACAAAAATTATTATCCAGGGTGCACAGATGCTTTGTTTCGGCTTTATAGGTTGTCGAAAGTGTGGGAAAATAAAATCCATGGCTTGATGTTTCCAATAACATTAACAATAGATCTGGGCGGCTTGGTACCGTCAAAGAATTCAAACGTGCGCTGTCCAAAAATGCATATTCCAAAATCGTTAATGCATGAGCAAGGGGTTTCCTAAAGGAAATAGGAGATTCTCAGACATTCTCTGGAGTAAATAAGCATGACACTTGCTCTAGTAAATATGCCCCAGTGACGAGGAAATGTTGTTTTCATCATACCAGTATATCATTTCTGATCGGCGGCAATCTATGATCGTAGAAAATACGACAAAATACATGATAGTGAATTATCAGAATCATTAGATCGTAATTTTATGTATGAAAAAATAACAAACGTTAATGTTTATTCCTGCAATAAATATTTGGCTTATATGATCTTAAATATTTTACGTAAACAACACAGAAATATAGCTACGTACCAAATACTGTACTGTGTATAAATGTGTTAGTGAAGTGTAGTATAAATAACATAAAATTATGAAAAGTTAAAGGAAAACAAACGTTTATTGCTGCAATAAATACCCACCTATCTTACATAAACTACATAGAAATATGGTAAAATACTGTGCATCGAAGTGTTAGTGAGGTGAATTATGAAACTCATTATTTATTAGATCATCGATGTGTGTATGGAAAGATAAACAATGGTAAATATTCATCGTGCAGTTCATATTTGGCTTATTTGATATTACATAGTTTACCTTAATTACATATTATTTTACATTTTCTTACATTATTTATTTACATATTTTGCAATATGACACTACGTAAAATTCCTAACTCTTGTAAGAGCCTCTAAATTTTCGTAAAGCGATTTCGTCATATCATTAGATTTATTCTTATAATTATGAACCAAGGCTAACATTGCAATATAATTTTAAATCAATGCACGTTTAAAGCTAGGAACATAATAATACCTTATACAATGTGGCGTAAATGCCATTTAACGCACTTTAACATATTAGGATACTTTCAATGACTGTGATACTTGTTGTTTCCCTGATTAACAGTAGGTTTAGTGCTCTGAATTAGGACCAAAGATGTAACTTTATCCTTTACCTTAGAAAATTAGCTCGGATATTGTTTAGCTTTTAAAAATTCTGTAACTGAGAACCAGAACCAAAACGTGATTTTTCGGAAGGTCTCACATAATGGTTGCATGATTCTTGTTGTAATTATGTTAAATAATGTAAAAACTAAGTATAATATGTAACTTGTACATTTATTTCCTATGTGAAAGAAAGTAGTTCTTTTTCTTTTCCTCGAAAACAAGGATCTGTAACTTACGCAGTTCTGGCTCTGAGATACAGAAATAAACTTCAAAATGTTTTAGTTGGAGTGAAGGGAAACTTACTTGATACCTAAATTTCATTTCTACCTACAGATATGTTGTCATACCTCAATTTGCTTTCCTGTTCCACATAGAGCTAATCATCGGTAATATGAGCTGATAAAAGTAAGAAATGCTTTCGCACGATATATCCCAGAAGAATAATATAATTTACGTCCAATGAATTGAAAAGGAAACGTAACAAATGCTGAATATATTTAAAAAAAATATATGTAGTCAAAATATCATCCCTATGAGTCCATGTATTTGAAATGTTTATAATCTTCTAATGATTACTTAATTATCGTGTTGTCTAAGATGAGGCAAGAAAAATATAGGAAAGTGTAGTAAGAAGCGTAAGAATCTCTGTATGATACCGTGAATATATGAATCATAAAGTGAAACTTTCATAATCAAGACTATCCTAAATCTTTGAAAACATTGACAGTAAATGTTCTTAACTCTAATGTTATGCAATTGCAACTCTGAAGCAAGTTGAAAAAGTAATGTTAAAGAGTTGAAGACCGGTTGAAGATCGTTTCTTTTTTCTTCTGGAAACTAGTTGGCAACATTGGGTCTTTTGGGTTGACGTCCCTTTCCCTTTCCTCCCGAAATTCCTTTTTAATTATCTGGCATTTGCCTTACGTAACACTGACTTTGAAAGGAGCGTAGTTCCGGGAACGAGGGGAGGGTGTCCGTGAACAGTGGCTTACGAAAAAAGGAACGTGGAATTAAAATGCTGATCAGCGGCGTTAAGTGGAAGCAGTGCATTGTGAGGACTGGGCTTCATTACTCGTTATTAGAAATCTCAGCGCTGCAATGTTTTCGCAGGTTCCCTGGGAAGTTTTTTTCCTCCTTTCTAACTGCTTTATTCTTTTTCCCTTTCCCTTTCTCTTCCCATTTTTTTTTCTATCGAAGGTGCATTTTGATCCCTCGTTTCGTGGAAGGACACAGGAGATGACATGGGGAGGAACGTAACAGGCAGATACGAGAATAATGAGTGAGCTTGCACATCCTTCTCTTTCTGATAGGTGGCGCTTGACATGATAAAAGCACAAAAGTACGAAAAAGGATTAAAAATAGAACCAACTCTCTTTTGCTTCTGATTAACTTACTACTTCCATTATATATATATATATATATATATATATATATATATGTGTGTGTGTGTGTGTGTGTGTGTGTGTAAGTAGTAAGTTAATCAGAAGCAATATATATATATATATATATATATATATTTGCTTCAATTGTGTTGTAAATGGTGGGATGGGTTCGTTACTGATGAAGCTGGTACACTTATAACATTACTATAATAATAATTATTATTAATATTAATAACACTAGTCGGCAATCACATTTAATGCAATATGTAGTGTGCATATTTTCAATACTACATTGAAAATGTTTTAATGTGTCAACGCTTTACGGGGAAAGGAATTGAAGATTGAAAACGAAAATTTTTGATAAGCTTGTATTTATCGATATTCTTACTTTCTTGCTTGCTTCAAACAGTAACATTTTACATTTTAAACAGTAGTAAACATATGATCATTTGGTCCATCAGACCTACGAGACGGTACACTGCTTTATTTTTTGCATTATGGAGCTTAAGATAGGCGACAATGTTTGCAGAGACTGACGACTCTAGAAAAGAAATGTGGATAGTAATTTCGCTGTGGACAGCCCGCTAAATATGCTTATTGCTGGCGTTAGTTTCGTATCTCAAGCTCTTGTTGAATAGTCCAATGATAGTTGAAAACTGCGTTGAGCTTCATCATTAAGAACCTTTATCCCGATGGGAGCAGGATTATCTTTGCCCCACTTGATGAGATTGATAGCATAAACTTATGAAGAAACAGCATCCCGCATGATCCACATGAACTTTTGGAGACTGTGGATTAGATGTTTCAAGGAGATACATCTCATTATACCTAAAGAAAATATACAAATACTTGTGCTCGCTCACGGCAGAGTGGCGTTTGACCGAAAGGAGCCCTGAGCAAAGTGTAACGTACATACTAGACTCATAACATAAAAGAATATGGATGAACAAATAAACAATCTGCAAGTTAACGCCCAAATATCACCAGGTGCGAGTTGAAAACTAGAGAGAGCAGAAACAAATCCACATAGCATGCATTCAAGCGCCTTACCACTCAAAAGGAAAACTTCATAGAACATCAAGTTTTGACAAAAGGCGAACAGCCGTGGACAGTCATATGATTCAACAATTAAAACACTGCTTGCTGCTGGACCGCTACTCCAATTAACGAACAATTTCAGCAGAAATAAAGTAAAATTTATTTTATGCTCAATTCAGCTAACCAATAGACCCCTACTTAATCAAAATTAACAACGTAATTGAAAACTACCCAATAAAGATACCTTAATAGTTGCAGATGCAAATGCAATATCTCCGCTCTGGCATAACGTTAAATTTTACAACTACGGAACTCGCAAGTTGATCTCCTCAGTAACAAACGTTCGCCATTGGATTATATCCTGGACAAGATCAAGCAAGTTCTTATCACAAACACCTACCTCTCGAGGATCTTTTCTAATATTGTCCTCTCAACGATGTCTGTCTTCCCAGAGGCCTCTTTCCTTCCGGCATCCCAATTATGATAGAATAATAATCTTCGTTTTTGCCGTATCCGAAATACATACCCTGACCATCTTATCCGTCGTGATTTCATTATTCTTACAGTATCGAATGAACCCTATAGCCTGTGGAGTTCTTCAGTATGTCGTCTTCTAGATTTTTTGGTCATCTCGTCCCGCTTTGGCCCATAAATTTTTCTCAAAACCTTTTATCCCCAAACACACGCAATGTATACTCATCTGCAAGGGTGGTACTCCAACTCCAACAAATATAAGTCATATGAAGAATTTATAATGATAGGCAAACTCACATTAAATATTGAAGATGAGTATTTAATGTTCCATTAATCTCCCACCGCCAACAATAATCATACAGTTGCTTGCTTTTACTGACACATTCCCTGTTATTTGCATTTATTGAACTATTAACACTATTTCTGTACTTGAGAACAAAATACTTCCTGAAATAGAGCACACAGGATACAGCTTGCTCTTAAATTTAAAGTCAATGTTAACAAACAATTCCATCAACTTTATCTTTCGTATTTACTCATAACAATTAGTAGGCAGTGAAATGTTTAGGGAAAAGTAAATTCACTAATATATGTGTCATAAAAATGAACAAACGCGATTAGGACAGGATAATACTACCTTCTTAAGCTACTCATTAATTGTTTGCGCATCCGGCGTTTCCTCTGCATACCCTTGTCGATATTGCAATGATTAATTGAAACGTGGAAGGTTTGAATCGAATACTCCCAGTACTTTTTATACATTCTTGATTTGCTGATAATAATTTCAAACGCTTCTTACTACACATTATTTTCTATTCTTTTCTATCTATAATTCAGGAGTCGCCGTAGCTCAAGCTGTAATGTGTCTGACTACAGAGTCGGGGACCTGGATTCAAATCTCAGTCAGGATGCTGGAGACTTCAGTGCTAAGATGGTGAGTCTTTTGAGATGATGGCGAGCAAGCGTGGGACTGACTACCTTACCTCGCTTCGTGCCGTAGGTCGAGAATATGTGGAGAATACCTTACCTCTACATCCCCCATGCGCCATTCACTACGTGTGTTTATCGCCCAGAGGATACTTTTACATTCTATCAATAATTCGTGTACATTTTTGTAAAACAGGAAACAGCTCTTTCTTCTTAAGAAGGAGAAAATGTCGAAATTGTTAACAGAAAATTATTACTTGGAAACATGAGACTAAACTTTGAAAGAGATATTTTTTATATTTCTATTTTTCTTTTATGAAGGCGGTAGAAGTACATAACAATGAATAAGTAAGAAAGTATATAAACAGGAGAGAGAAAGAAATATATGAGGAAAATAAAAATCTTTTATATTTTTTGACACAAGCAAACATCATCTGTTTCTTCTACAAAAGTTTCTCCGAACTTCTTGGAACACGGGGAACAAGCAATATTCTCCACGGGACATTGCGCTAAGATATCCTTAAGATCACTTGCCTCAGTGCTGCAACCTCTTTCAGTGGAAAGGTTTCAAGAAGAAACAAAGTTTACTCATATGATTCGAAAGTGAAGTTTAGAATAGTAATTAAAATATTTTAAAATATGTATTAATCATTTTACGTTAGTCTCATTCTTAATACAGCCTAATCATTTTTCTAGTCTTTGTTAGAATGATGCTTAAATCAGAAAATCGTTAATATAATATAAATGGTGTACTTTTAAATTTTCAGAAAATGTGTAATATATTACAAAGTAAGTAAATGTCGAATTCCAAAATTAAACTCGTATATGCTTGCTTTCTTCAAGACTTGATGTGAAGCTAAATTTATGTATTTAAGTGAAGAACTGGAATAAATTATATAAAAGTTAAATTCTACTTGAAACGTTAGGTAATAAAATATACTTACTTTATACATGATTCATTCATGTGAAGTGTCATCTCTTTTCGAGAAGTAGGCTCTAAATATGTATACATTAAAGGTATTGGAAACCAATAACTTCCTGGTAATATTGTATTAAACAGCTTCTAAACTGTATCCATATTGAAACAAATTTCCAGTACCTCTCCTTATGTTTAAATTATAAATACTAGCTGATTTGCCCACTCGTTGGTGCGGGGTGAATATAATATGTTGACATCCCATATCGATGGGGAGAGAACTTGGACTTAAACGGCACCGGGAGTATTACCCCGAAAACTATGGATTCGACACTAATATCAGTCTATTTATATTACTTTTACATGTCACCCCTTCCCACCCCCACATCTTTCTATGGATATTAGGGGGGTGTTACCTGAAATAGCCATTGTTAATGAATTAATAGTCATGAAAAATCTGACCACTTGGATTAATAGTCAACCCGTCGAACAACATTGAAGTGTGGGTTGTCGCGTGCTTTGCTTTTAAAATTTCCATTGTCGTTAGAATTCAATGGACAATTAAATGGTCGATTATCTCTGAAAATAATATTTTTAAAATCAAAGTGATATGGTAACTTCCAAGTCCGGTCCAGTGTCTGATCATATGCGGAAAATTATTCCGACTAGTAAAACACTTTTTGCGTGATGCTCACGCACAAATAGTCACTTTATCAAATATAATTTAATGATATGTTATTCGATTTACTAAGTGTTTCGTGTTAAAATTGTTATGTTCTAGGATTATCTCATCATATAACCTAACGCTACTGTGAGTAGAGGATTGAAAGATTTATTTCTGTGTACCTGTCAACTTGCACATTTGATATATATTATTATAGAAAGAAATTAGTATTAAACTCGGGCCGTTTAATAGAACGGCCACAGAACCACAAAAGATCGTTCGAAACAAAAAATTACACATTAAAATATATTTCTACTAATCATTTATTATAATAAGAGCGATCATTATTTCGTATCTATTGATAATTTCGTAACTCTTGCTCCTCAAAAATAAATATTAACCCTTAAATTCTAAATTTATTTTATCTATATCGCATGCTAAAAATAATAACGTAGCTTTAGAATATTCTTAGAACTTGGATAAAATGACAATTTTTAAATTTAATACATTTATTCATCATTTTAGTTCCTACGGACTATGAAAATAATAGACAATTCGTTTTACAAAATATAATTGTTTATTTTGTTTAAAATTAATCTTATACGGCAGCAATACCACAAACATTATTGGATTTATACTGCATGCGTATATACGCAAAAGTTACGTACATTTCTGGAATATTGTTGGAACTGATATAAAATGGTATTTAGTTCCATGGAAAACATTAATTCATCATATTAACTTCTACGGACTATTAAATATCCAGTTTCTGTAATATTTTTAAAAAGTGCGTTCTGCGTTAGGCTATGTGCAATTCATGTGAAACACGAGTAAAAGTGATCCTGTTACTTAGGTTTTTATACTTATAGCATTAGTTTAACTACGAAATCTTCTAATATTAACTTAGGGGATAGTATACAATACGTTTTATGCTAATGATTCTTAAAACTAAGAATGATTATTCCACTGCTAATTATCGCTATTCGTATGACAAATTTATATTCTAGAATTAATAACACACATGTGATTATCTTATCTGTATACTATAGAATACCATTTTAATATATTCCTAGATTTCTTCATTTCCAAAACTCATGATAGTTCTTCAAAATATTTCTTAAAAATATCTTGTCATCAAAATCATGTTATTATTTCAACAATCTTTTGATCTTAATCTTTAATCAGTAACTTTTGTTCAAAACATTGTTCTATTCTTTATCTTCCTTGCTAACTGAATATTGCTATAACTTCTTAGGAATGACTAACATACATACAATTCAGGTACATTATTTTCTATACATACTAATATACGTTAATGTTTTAATAAATGTCTATGGTCCGACCGAGCAGGCTAATGATAACGACAAATATACATTTTACGAGGAGCTAGGAAGGTTGTTAGAGAGATTACCGAAATATAAAACGAAAATTGTGTTGGGTGATTTCAACGGCAAGGTAGGGAGGGAGGAAAAATATAGAGCTACTATAGGCAAATACAGCCTTCACGAAATCACCAACAGAAATGGAGAAAGACTTCTAACTTTCGCGATCTCGAGAAACCTACTAGTAAAGAGCACATACTTCTAGCAAAAATACATACACAAATACACATGGGTATCTCCGGATGGCAAAACGCTCAACCAAATCGATCACGTATTAGCAGATAGAAGGAAACACTCCAATATGGATGTTAGATCTTACAGAGGAGCGGAAGGTGACACCGATCGTCAATTACTGATCACAAAAGTGAGGGAAAAGTTATGCATCGCGAACAGAGAAAGCAAAGGAATAAAACTACTTAAATGCCAAGTTAAACTATTAGATAATCCAAGCGTAAAAGCAGACTACCAACTCGAAATCTGAAATAGATTCGAAATCTTAGCCGTCTCGAGTAGTAATAAAGATGAAATTAATAGTAAAATTGATGTATGATGTGGAAGGCACTTCGTGATACAGTGAAGGGTCGGCAAAGCAACGTGTCGGTTTGAAGAAACACCAGAAAAACAAGCCTTGGTTTGATGAAGAATGCCTTAAACTTAATAAGGCACGAAAGCAAGCAAAGACAGCGATGGCAAAGTAATAAAAGCGAAGCATATACCGACCACTACAGTAACGTGAAACGAAACGCCACACGAGGGTTCAGAAACAAGAAGCGAGAATATGTGATGTAGAAGATACAGGAGATAGAGGAAAACGGAAAGACAAATAACATACGAGTTCTATACAAAGGGGTAAAATCGT
>JAGDQP010035761.1:0-19410 GCA_022664845.1 Lepisma saccharinum | reverse complement strand
AATCACAAATAAATAAATAGTTTATAATTTTAAAATTTAAATTTTGATTGTTGTAAATAAAATATTTATATTAAATGTTTTAAGGCATTTTAGTATTATTGGACAGTAGTGTTAGTAGTAGTATTTATATTATTAATATTAGTAGTAGTAGTAGTAATAGTGGTAGTCTGCCTGAGCCTTAGATGCCGAAAAGCCGTAAATAAAAGTCAATTCAATTCATTACTAGTAGTAAGAGCTGTAGCAGATCTTCACCATGGGGCCGCAGTCCTCGGAAAGTCCGGTTACGATAAAGGAGGCGCATCCCTCCCAAAACTCCCAAAGTTAGGGGCGTAGTACACCACGGGAAAGTGGTATTGGTGACAGTTCCAATGACTATTGCGAACATATTTTATTCACCCCGCACCAACGGGCGGGCAAATCAGCTAGTAACTGATAAAGTATAATTTGATATTTTAATGAAATCTCATGTGCACAAGATTCATTTATGCCTTGTAATTTACTAAATTAAGGAAACATAAAACGAAAAATGCACGTAAAAGTATACAACAAGCTCATTCAAAACTGAAACATGAGAACTAAATAATAATAAAAAATAAAAATCGATTTAACAAATAAAAAGTTTAAATGCGTTTACAGGGGTTTGTACCTAATCGTAATATTAATGTAGATACAGGAATTGACTGTTGAAGGCTCTGATGGCTTTGAGCCTTTCGCGTGGGCGTCAACGCGAAACATTACGTCACAGATTATCAGCTTGTGTTGTTAGTGAGGCAGCGAGTCAATCAGCTCTGGCAAATGCTCTCTTGCACAAGTCCATCCAAGTCTTATCGTTTGAGAATTTTTGCGTGATTCAAGACGGCATGAGTCATGTTGCCAATTTTAAATACGGTACTCCACAAGCTACTAAAGATACTGCATAATTTGCCGAAAATGAAGATAAATTATGAATGAAAGTCATTTTTTTTAAATTTTGTGATGTTCGTTGGTGAATGGTTTGCTTATCATCATCAAATTAATATTAAATATCCATCAACACAATAGTATTTTACAAATATGTTCTATTTTGAATTTATTTTAAGGCCTTTAGGCAACTATGGCTCAGGCCGTTTTACACATTTGTGAAAAACATATAATGTGTAACGTCTTTATTGAGGATCTGAATATGATACTGAACCAAATATTAATTAGTATTTCAAGAAAATCAAAAGTTCAAGCTTAATTAAATTTTTTTTCATTCAAAATGTGATTTTCTTTATTTTTTCTAAATAAAGAAGTCCATCCTTTAAAATACACTTGGAGTCAAATAAAAGGAATATTTAAAGCAATTTAGGAGAATAAATGTGTTAATAGAGGCGATCCGTTTTAGGCTTAAGCACCAAGTGGTGTGAATCCTTACTCAACAATTCTGACCGTCTCTCGACAACTTCCAACTCAGAAACTACTAAGACAACATAAAGCATGATGTCATACTGCCTCCTGCCAAGCAATTGTTGGGAGTTATTTGCGAAAAAAGTTAAGTGAACAGATTGACAACTTCTTTGTACCAATAAAGGGGCATCTGCTGTCCTGTTAATAATTTGCCGGGACAACGGGACACATGACAAAAAAGGATAGTCCCGTTAAAACAGGAAGTCCAGTCATCCTACTATGAAGGCCCGAAGCGCCATGAATAAAATTTAATTCAATAAATTCATGAAGGGAATACATTTAACCGCATATTTCTCTTGCTTCATTGACATTTGCATACGACAGGTTCGCTTTTCTAACGATTTTCCCCTCATTCGTAACGTAATGAAAATCGTCCTATCAACAGTTAGTTAATACTAAGGATAATATAATTTAAGTAAATTAATCACGCAGTTTTGCATTTAAAAATATCAGGGTACAAAGGCGACTTGAACTGACAACCCTTTATTTCGTGGTCGGCAAGCTTAACCACTACGCCACAGAAGACGCTGCTCTATCGTACTTTCATCAGTGTTTATTAGCACAGCATTGAATGACAGTCTTCACTTCGAAAATTCAAACCAATATTGTGTCTTTCTTCTCCCCTTCTCGTGGATATAATAGCTTATGCTACATGATTATGCAATGCATATGTTGTATCTGTAACTCTTGTTTGTGTAATGTTTTATTTAAAAGAACATTGTCTGTAATCTCAGTTGCTGGTAATACTAAAGATATACACTGTTTCATAGAGCCAAGAGAAATATCCCTTCTTTAGTCTGAATTTCCCCCGTCAATTTCCCTATGTTGCCAAATCTCTCACTGTTGGACTTATTTTTTTCGATCATTTCTTAATGTTTCTGTTTTTTCGTTATAATTTCATTATTTATTAATATTTTCGTGACAAAATTTCAGGAAATATTCGTCTTTATATACTTCACGTGTTTAACAATTAAGCGAACACCAGAATTCAAGGAGAAACATATTATTTGTCAAATACTGTCAAATAAAGACATGCGAAAATTTTCTTGAGCATGAGTGTACATGGCTGGTGGTTTCACAGATGTGGTATTTGGCTGACCAGTAACAAAAGGAGCTTTAGAATGAGAAGAATCTTGAGCTTTGAATCTGTTTGCTGTAGAGATATCAGAACTGCAACGCTGAAGTGAGTTTTGACAGGGTTTTTTGGCAACTGAAAACCTTCGACGTCCATGGGCTGAGTTTCTTAAGTGGAGGGAGACTCCATAGTAGGCGAAGTGGCCTGTTTAAAAGCGACAACGCATTTTATTTGAGCTGGGGACTTGGCAGTGATGGATTCTTAACTTGTTGCTTATACTATTTTTCGTGCTCCGAGTAAGACGTGCCGCAGTTTTTGGGGTCACGCAAGTACTCTAAATATGCTGCGTACTCTGGAGACATAGCGGTTTGATGTGAATTGAGGTTTACTTTGAGATATCACTTAGTTGAACGTTGCACGGCGAATAAGAGGAGGAAGCAATTATATTGAATCATAAATTAACATAAGCTCCGCATGTAAATCAATCCTATTACTCTCCTGTGCTGAGGTAAGTGATACCGCTCGTAAATTTAAAAAAAAAATCTCCCCTCAGTTAGTAATTGACTTTGAGCCTTTTCTTCTAGTAACACTGAAAAGCTTGAAACATTTTTATAAAAATGTTTTACTTCAAGTTCTTACTATAGCTGCGAAAGGATTGTTATGAAAATTGTAGGATTTAATTGAACATGTGATTCCAAGAAGATGGGAAATACGGTGTATTTCATTCTAACAGATATCGTGAACATAAAAAAAAACTTCGTGCTGGCACAATGATTTATTTTAAGGACTGGTTCAGTGGTGCTTTTTATGAATGTCGTAATGATTCATGTTTCTACAGTACTGGAATGTGCATGTATCTTTCGACTGTGTAGATATTGGGTATTAAACTGCGTTACAGAAAATTTTGGAACGTTTTGCTTTTTCAAATGGTCAATTGTTCCAGAAGCTAAAATTTATCTTCAGACCAAAAAGTTTAGTGTGCACGAATGTTGTCTAAAATTCATCCTTTTGAACTGGAGTTCTTTGACATTTTAAGAGAAAAAAGCTTTTAGTTTGAATGGAGGAACTTCTCTGGTCTGAAAAATTTTGATTGACAATAAATTTTATGCAGGCTGACGCGCAAAATTTTGGGGGTGTTCCGGCACCCGGACAACCCCTCTGACTACGTACCTGGCAACAAGAGGGCTAAGATTTGTGAGAACTTCAGCACCCCCTAGTCCTTTTGTAGTGCAATCCCTGCTTACAGGGTTTCTGTATCGAAAGTGTTCGACTTTTCACTTTTACAAGTTGGCAACCCCAGATCCCTATGATGGGTATGCCATAGAGATGAAAGCTTGTTTGACCTTGTTGAAAATAGAATTCAATGGCGAACGTTTGTTACTCCAGCGATGAACTTACGAGTTATGTGAGCCACAATGTTTGTTTGTTAGTTAGTATTTTTTGTGTCTCGCCTATTTTCTTCAGTACTTTTCATTTGTAATCTTCCGTATCCAGCTGATTATTTCAATTTATTTCATGTTAACATTACAAAGCTTTCCAATTGTTTTTGTGCACTCTTTCGTAGAGCCCATATTTCATTTCCACTGTATACAACACAATACTCCACAGAAAACATTTAATCAATCTCTTCCTCAATACTTTGTTCATCGATCCAGAAAAGAGGTTCTTCGGTCGGTACTTTATGATCGGTATTAACCATGACTTATTTCCAGTAATCATTGGTTTCATTACTGATTCTGAGATTATCTTAGATATATCTGAGATTACACACTAAGTGCAACCCTAGACCAAGTGTAAAGGTGTCTCTCTATATACTCTACAGCGCAACCAATAACAAACAATCATCATCTGTTTATAAATCATGCGTTACTCTTTCATAGAACGCATATTTATTATACGTGCACACCATTAATCTTAGATTATTTTTTTGAATTGTGTTGCCCGAATTTTATCTTATTTTATTGTGGCTAACTGTTTTTTGTTATTAAAAAAATGACTGTGATTCAGGCGAAGGGACTACTATATACGATCAAAATAACAAACGGGTGAAAAAGCTTTTTCAAATGATAAGACCCAACCAGAGTTGAAACGGGTCGCAGGTAAAATCCGATCATTCGGGTCAAGTTTCGGAACGGGCCACCGGGTCACCTATGTCCAGGTCAGATCGGGTCAGCGAAAGTGGCCTGGTTTCAGCTCCGGGCATTTTCTGTTTACATATTTGTTATTATATCGAAAATCCAGATAGTTTTATCTTCTTGACACTTCCTGAGGCACAATATTTTTTTAAGTATCAAAGAAGTATAATCCTCATTGAGATACTATCAAGTATCCAAAGTTGCCAAAAAAAAAAAAACATACTCTTTTTTTGAAATTTATTTTAACTGCGATGAATATTTGTACAAACTAATTATAACTTTGTGCCTGGGAGAATCTTTGTTACTCACAGTATTCCCTCTCGAAGATGGTTTTATGTTTCAATACTCTGATGGACGAAATACGAAGTACATGGGTTGCGCTTTCAGTTTTAAGTGGATTCCAAACCACTAAATTTCAGAAAATATGACCAGATTGATCGCTGTTGTTCAAACGTATTTCCTTTTCCATTCTCCATAGCAGTCCAACAATAAGCCTTTTGCATATACAAATAACACAAAAAAAAAAAAAAGGAAAATGCGGGGATGGGCAACGGTTTCTGTGTGAATGATTGACTAAAATCTTATGTGAAGCATAGAAATAAAAGTACTTATATTTCGCTTATTTTGCAAAAATATGAATTACAGCTAATTAACCTTCTATAGTCACACATAATTTTGTGGGACATGGCGGTCACACTGGGGTCCAGGGAACCCCACAACTTTTTTCTCTTTACCTAGATTTTGGTAATTTTCTTGGCTGTTTTTTCTGCGATATGTTCCTGTGTATCTAAGCACGAAATTAATTTTTGTAAATGATTTGATTATTTACTTTTTATTATAATTTTCTTTCGCAAAAAGCGTAGAAATGTTTCTGCACCGAAACTTTTGTATCCCACTTCTGACACACAAGGTGCCCGATTTGTGTTAAGGAATTTCATTGTGTGGTAATATCTATCCATAGATGCTGTAAATAGGTCATTGGCAAGTGAGTTTATTCAAGCGTTACAGTTTGAGGATATATGGAGAAACAAAGCAGCGAACTCTTATAGTCATCAAGATTCCACGAAAACATTTCTTTTAGGATCTATAGTACAAAAATGAGATTCCATTTCAGATAAGCGGTCATGGCAGGAAGCGAAGAAAGGATTCGATCAAAAAAATTAATGAGAATACCGAAAGACACAATCTGACTGTCCCATCCCATGACCAGAAAAGTTCAACACGACATGACCCAACCCGTGACTAAGTTCGACCTGACCCGAATATGACCAGACCCGATTCGGTTTGACCCGACCTGTCTTCTCTGCTTTATAAAATTGGTTGAAATAGGGTTAGAGCTCTGTATGTCTAGCGAACCTGAGAATTTAAGACTAACTAGAAAAGACTGAAAGTGCCAAAAACTTGTACTTCGTTAACGTAGAGCGTTTTAGCCATTTTTAAAATAAAGGTTGAATCTAACAGTCCAGTTTACAAGAATCAAGGTTGAAACATCCTTGATTTTGTTAAGACATGCTTTGTCATTGGCTTCGCATTCCGGAGGTCCAAGGTTCAATTCCTGGAGACGGCCATCCTGACTGAAGTTTTCAAGTATTATCAGGCAAATGCCGGGATCATATGTTATTTCAAGGCTATGTCCATTGGCGACCTCATCGCAGGTCTCCTGACCGCAACGTGATGAAACCATCACATAGCCCGAGCAGCAGACCATCGCTGCTCGTATACGGCGTAGGGAATTGGCGACCCCATCGTCCGGCCGGCTTCTGCTGGTTGAAATCAGCCAACAACGGCGTAGGGAATTGGCGACCCCATCGTCCAGCTGGCTTCTGCTGGCTGCAATCAGCCCTCGCAGCTAAACACCTACGCTGCTTGAAAGGAGGACCAGCAGAGAGTAGTTACATTCACATTCACCCCATTTTTCATCCATTGATGACTCACTATTTCATCTCCTCTTGTGCTGCGTCTTGCACCTCCACGCAATGACAAAGGATGTGTTATGGTTGTATTGACGCTGGCCCCTGGGGCCCGAGGAAAGGGGGCGGAACCATTGGATAGCGCCTAGTCCTTAACAGCAGATTCTTGGATGGTCTAGCTCGTTGAGGTTGGGAAGTGCGCCATTGGGGAGCTCTTCGGACCATTGGTCTCGCCATCACTGGGGGGAGTGAGTGTCCCAAGTATCCATCAGTCGGGAGTGCAAGTGAGTTCGACGTCAAGTCATTGGACTTCGCCTCGATTTCCAGCTTGCTGACAAGGGTGATGAGGGTAGTACCCGGCAGCCTCGTTGGCTCCTCAGAACGAAGACGGAGAAGTGTGGGCATTTACGGCTTTCATTCATTTTGGCTCCACCACATACTATTAAGTCGACTTCGGAGAAAGAGGGAAAGAGACAGAAGAGACAAAATGACGATAAAGTTACTGATGTAAGCAAGAAGGCGCATACAGCTACTGAATCAACCAGTGACAAAGAAGAGAAAATTGAAGTTGAGGAACAGACAAGTATGGTACCGAATATCACGCGATATCTTGTGATTAAAGTTAAGAATGAGACAGAAAATCCAGGTGGTTTGAAGGGATTATCCTCTTTCATCATACAAAGACAACTTGCTCATGTTGCCGGCGAACTCAAACATGTTAAAAAGCTTCGCAACGGCACACTCTTAGTGGAGATATCTAGCGATAAACAAACAACTTATCTCCTGAAATTGAAGTCAATAGGTCAGTTTCAAGTTCAAGTTGAACCACATCGTCAACTGAACTTTACTTAGGGCGTAATTTCTTGTTGGGATTTGCAAGATGTCCCTGAAGAGGAGATTAAGCATGAACTTGCCAGTCAAGGTGTCGTCAATGTTCGACGAATTGAAACAAGAAAGAGTGGCGAACTCCAACCCACGAGCTCGCTAATTTTAACGTTTGCCACCCCACAGCTTCTCAGGGACGTGAAGGCAGCTTTCTATTGCTTACCTGTCCGTCCCTATATACCGAGTCCGCTCCGCTGTTTTAAATGTCAGCACTATGGACACACCAGCACGTCGTGTGAGGCGACCTCTGCTGTATGTGCAATATGCGGAACCAGTAGCCATGGTGCGGATCCTTGCACATCACTGAAACCTCAGTGTGTTAACTGCAAGGATGATCACACGGCCTGGTCGCGTGACTGTCCAGTCTTTAAAGAGGAAAAACGAATTAGAGAGCTGATGGTGATAGAGAAAATATCTGCTGGTGATGCAAAACGTCGATTAAGAGAGTCTCAGCGCACCCTTCCCTCTGGCGCGTTTTCACATGTTGTAGCCAAACTAGCAGTTAAAACTGTCTCGGTTGGTACCCAGACAGTTAATGTATCAACACAAACAGAGTCTGATGTGCATGACGACCCCTCCGAAGCCGCCCAAAGGATCGGAGACTCCTCGCAATATGCCGACGCAGAGTCAGGGACAAAAAACACTTATGCAGAGCTCTAGAACTCGACGTGTTAAGACTACTTTTAGTCCCTATAAAGTCTCCAAATTAGTTCGAACTTCGCCTCTCGCTACAAGCATTAAGACTCTGACGAACGTTTTGTCTGCTCAATTAGCTCAGGAAGAGTCTGCACATACTATCGATGAACCAAGTTCATCTTTGGCTTCAGACATGATTGTGGACCACCTGATGGATTTTAATCTCGTGGGAAGGAAAGGGAAACCTAGGTATTAACCTAAAGTTAAACGGTAATCTCTTTACTTGTTTTCGCAGAGAGTTTTATGATTTCCGTTTATTTTATATGATTATGCTCCTTAGCTGTTAAGTTTTATAGTGTTTTTTTGTTTATCTTGTGAAGCCCCAGTTACAGGCTTCCTTGTTATACCCCAGTAGGCTGATTGTGAAGACCTTTTACATCTTAATCTTTTATTTGTTTTTATTATTTTAATTAACAGCTAAATTTTGACATGAACAAAATAAGGGACGGGCGTAAGCCATAGTGCTGTTACCGCCCATAAAATTCATTTTATCTTTATCTTATCCAGGCTATGTCTGTTTCCGTCCAATTTTCTTTCCCATTGTTTATGCTTGTTGTCACTAAGCTCCTATGTAAAATAGTCTCCGTGTTGTATATGGAGATACCAGAAATAAACAAATCTTCGGAAGTGTTGACGCTGCTGGACTTACAGTTTAAGCTCGTGATGTTACAGACAGACCACAACTGGTTGGAGACAATGTCATATGTTTCCCCACTTAGGTCCCAGTTAGGGATGTCAGTCGGCTCGGTTCAATATGACTGAGCCACGGCTCGGCTCAATGTGAGTCGCAACTTGGTTCGACTCGGCTCAGAGGGAGCCACGGCTCGGTTCGGCCCGGCTCGGTTTGGCTCGGCTCAGAATGAGCTGTGATTCGGTTCGGCTAGACTCAAAGTGAGCCGCTTCTCGGTTCGGCTTGGTTCAAAATGAGCTGCGGCTCGATTCGGCTCGACTCAGAATGAGCCACTTGTCTGGCTCAAAGTGTGTCACGGCTTGGCTCATAAGGAACCGCGGCTTTGTTCGACTTGGTTTCATTCCATATGAGATGCGGCTTGGTTCAGCGTGCCTAGTTTCTTATAAGTTCTCTAGTCTTTATCTTTAATGTATTATAGTTTCAATGCAAAATATAAAAATATGTATTCTTAACCATCTATAACCATCTATTCAAGTGCTACATCTATAATGCAGTAGTTACTACGTACAGAAATTTCGGGCCGCCATATTGACAATTGCACCGATTTTAACGCAAACGACTGGATTTTTTTGCAGTGTAAATCGGAACATTCAGTCGAGTTTCAACTTTCAACCTCAAAGCGTTAAAAGAAAATAATAAATATTCCACCTGTCGTGGTTGACCTACATCTTAGGGCAGCATCGGCCATCTTGGCTGACGTTTTCCAGGGTTTCCTCAGCTACACCGAGTAAATGCCTGGATGTTACCTAAAATTTGATCCCAGTTGTCACCTTCCCCGTTTCTTTCTTCTTTTACGATGCATTCTGTCCTTGTTCTGTACCGCATCATCTTTCAATGTCTTTAAGCTTTTGGGCTAGTCAAATAAAAGAGATAGGGGTGTCCATCTATATGTTATTTAAACAATAATTGAATCGTTTACTTTAGAAAGGCAGATGTCCAAGACAAAAAAGACGCGTAGAAACTATCCTTTTCATTCAAAAAAGCTAACACTCGTGTATGAAGTGCATTTTATTATCCTTTTAGTATCCTAGGAGCCAAGAATGTGTACTAAATTACGTTGTTTCTTATAGTAAATGTCTTTAAATATGTTACAAATGATGTAATTTCGAAAGAGATCTTAAATTAAATACAAACACAACATAACTCTTCAGTTAAAAAAAGGCGGGAGGTTTGATTAAGGACAAACCTGATAAACAAAAGTAAATTGGTATGCAAAACTCGTGCTGGTATTATTGTTTAAGAAAAGAACGTTTTTTAAGTTTTTTTAATTATTTTTTTTATTTTTTAGTACAACTTGTTTAAGAAAAGTATGCTTTTAAAAAGTTTTATTTTTTACGAGTTATTTTGGTGTTCAGATACTTTTTCCCAAGCTGATGTTTTTCACCCAAATCCTAAAGCGTTCTGCTACCAGTCAAAGGTAACAGTGTTGTGGGCTAATATTTATTTTAGGATAAAGGAGTTCTTCCTAAAAATAATATATGCATTGATAGTATATAAATATATATGAAAGCAACAATGAAATATTATATTGTCACTCGACTTTATTCGCTGCGTAATATTTCATTACTGTATGACCTCAGGAAATGAGTTAAGTTAACATTGCAAGATCTTAAGACATGATGAACTATTGTGAATTAAAGAAAAGTATGTAAAAATAGCAAAGCAAAAATATTACATTGTCATTTGTGGTGAAATTGGAATCACCGTTTGTTCATTGTATCAACAATGCACATCAAATACTTTCATTCTTTAGGCATTTCTGCATCTCCTTTCCAGCGACTGACATTCAATATTACGTACGGTGGAATGGTGTGCTCTTGAGATAAGGAAACTGAATAGCATCATTGAAAAATTCTTTTAAAATCTTGTTTCTCCACTATCCTTGCTTCTGATAATCAGAACACGTTTCCTATTTTGACAAATCTCTCTGTTCTTCTCCTTCTATCGCATACTGAAGAATGACTCATTTACTTCTTGCAGTATCTATACAGATCCTTCACCCCCTTTCTTCTTCAAAAATCTTCTAAGTTAATTTTGTCTGTTCGATTAGCTATTGGCATTCGGTGAAGAGATGACACTTGGCAACACAGTTGTCAATTCTGAAGAAACTAGTTCGTTGTCTTGAAAATGCACCTGTTGAAACATAGGATTAGATTCTCTTTCTAGATCTCCGGCACTCGTGAATCGAAAAAATATATTTTTAACTCATTCTGTGTCGCGACATTAGCCCTGAGGCAACATAAACAAAGCTATCCCAGAATAGCGTTGTTGGAATCTTTATACGGTAATACGGTGATGCTCTTATAAATAGTATTTTTACATGCAATGGAGGACTAATGTGTTACGTCACATCGTCATGGGAACCCGCCATGTTAAAGTCTAAACCAGGGTTTTCCTAAGTTAGGTCGCGACGCCCAGGGAGTCGCGTGTTGTGTCCAAGGTGTTGTGTCGCGAGGTGAGGTGAAACAATAAATTTAACTAGGGTTTTGTGGCTTAAAACTAATAAATTTCAAAGAAGGCATTTTAGTTGGCTTGCTGATTACATAATTACTAAATAGAATATAACTTGTTGAATAGTTTTTTTGGATAATATAATTAGGATATTTATTATCAAATACAGTAAATCAACTGTCATTTCTTGAAATACAGATTGCACAAGTTTAATGTTACTGCGAAATCTGAGCCTGTTTTAGTTAAAACCAGTTTCAAAATGTCCAGTTCAATTTAGCATCTCTTAGCTCCTTCAAGTTCAAACTTTTCTTGACAGGTTGCACTTTTACGTGACAATCAATTCCCAAGCTACCCGTACTACCACTATCATACTTCATGGGGAGAAAAACGTGGTTCTACGTCAGAAGTTAGGATCCCATGTTTTAAATATACGGTATATTTATAGGGGTCATTCCATACCAAATCTGTCAATAAAAATAATAATTTTAGGCCTTAGGTTTTTACAAAATGTGTAATATTTGGTAATTGTGTTACATTCATCAATATCGTCAAAAATACGAAAGATCAAGGTTTAGTCACTTTTGTTTTTTGAGTTATAAATTGTTAAAAATAAAAATAACGACTGATTTTTGACCCGTTTGGAAACCTTTGAAAGCACAAAATTCAAAAAACTATTTGTCCTTGACAGCTCAAGCTTGCACCATTCGTTTCAGACTTTCAAGAGCTGTAATTTAAGATAATCCTTGACTTTACTAACTAACTAACTAACACTGTGGCTTATGAAACTCCCAAGTTCATCGCCGCAGTAACAACCGTTCGCCATTGAATTCTATCCTGGGCAATTGGATTCTATTCTAATTTTATTGATTAAAAGTCATATAAGTAGTTAGGCCTAAATTATCAATGCCAAACTTTTTCCTGTTGTCTTTAAACAATAATATAAATGTGTTGAAGATTGACTCTAGGACGGGTAAATACAGAAATTGATTTTCTTCTGTGAATTTTCATCCCAATGTTTTCTTCCTGCTGATAGTCCGTCCGATTATGACAATAATTTGGGGGCTTGAAGCCTTGAATGCAATAGTTTCCGAAGGTCATTGACTAAATGACCGCTTACTTTTTATATTAATAAATGCTTAGCTGATGGCATTTACCCGAAAATTCTAAAGATAACGAAGGTTGTTCCAGTTTACAAGCGAAGACCTCTCCATGTAGCTAAAGACCAATATCTTTGGTTCCTATTTTCTCTCAAATTCTATAATGTGTAATGTATAGTCAGGTAAGCAATTACTTTGAACATAATAATTTAATTAATAACAATCAGTTTGGATTCAGGGTGGACAGGCCAACCATTGATGCTGTTGATTCACTAGCTAAGAACGTACTTCATGTCTTTCAAAACAAGGGATTTGCTCAGGCGACTTTCTGTGACCTAAGTAAAGCTCTTGACTGTGTAGATCATAAGCTCATATTAGAAAAATTATTTCATTACGGTATATGCAAAGCTGCCCTTAAGATGTTTTAGACTTATTTGAATGCCCGCAGGCAAATAGTGTCAATTGTAGGACAGCAGTCCAGCGTAGAAAGAGTTTTATGTGGTGTTCCTCAAGGTAGCGTATTGGGTCCTTTTCTATTTCTTGTAATGATAAATTATTTACCTGCATGTATATTATCAACTTCAAATTTGTACGCAGATGACACAGCTTTTTTAAATTCTAAAAACGGCTTTAAATCTCTGACGGCATTAACTAATAATACGCTATCTCGTGCTGCTATATGGTTTAGAGGAAACGGTTTTCTTCTAAATGATAGTAAGAAGCAGCATATGTACTTTAGTCTCAGAACTATGCTCGTAGAAAATTCTGTTACCGTAAAATACATAGGAATCATGATTGATAATCAATTGA
The DNA here is from genome assembly GCA_022664845.1 of Lepisma saccharinum. Classification (NCBI taxonomy): domain Eukaryota; kingdom Metazoa; phylum Arthropoda; class Insecta; order Zygentoma; family Lepismatidae; genus Lepisma; species Lepisma saccharinum. Next base: position 6,232 of record JAGDQP010035761.1, on the reverse strand, counting down.
CATAGGATTCCCATGTTAAATATATTATCAATAGGCTATCTAGAGTAATCTGTCTCCTAAGATACTTCTAACTTTGTGTACCAGATAATTATGCGAGGACAGCGTATTTTGTATTTTTTCAGAGTATTGTGTCGTATGGAATATTACTATGGGCCAATAGTGCTCACATAAATGATCTACTACTGCAAAAGAAAGCTGTCCGGATAATGTCTGATTCAAAATGTACTGAGTATTGCAAACCTATTTTTACTAGATTAAGAGTTTTGACTGTAGTAAATTTGTACATTTTCATGGTTTTGTTGCATACTCAAAAACAGCTACCTACATTACAATGTAGCAACAATATACATTGTTATAATACAAGGAATAATAATCTGCTTGGTGACCCATTCAACAGATTAACAAAATGTTCGAAAAGCTATGAAAACCTAGGGTACAAACTCTATAATAAATTACCACAGGAATTTAAGATCTTACCAGATACTGTGTTTAAAAAGAAACTACATAAATGGTTAGTAGCTGTTCCACTCTACTCAGTGCCGGATTTAGGTTTGATGAGGCTCTATGCTATTGAAGATAATGGGGCCCTTTACGTGTCTGGCTTTCTTTTTCATCAACAGTGTCGCCGTCTTTTGCGTTTTTAATATATGTTATATGGCAATTTATGGACCTAGTAGATATCTAAATACGCACTCTATGTATATATATTTTGTTAATCTTTGTACCTACCTTGACGTTATCTATTGCCATACTCTCTTAATGACAATACAGTTACTATTATTTTTATTATTAAATGGGAGAGTAAGGAAATTTGTCTGAATGCCCAACGTCAACTTCTCAAGGTCAAACAACAATAGAGATCTTAAAAAGAACGTTGGTTCTTGGAAAATCCTACTCTAAAATGAGGTTTGGAATGACGTTATATACATGGCTGAAACATATATATTTGTCGCATTAAGTAAGGCTGAAAAACACATTTCTTATGAGGATTAAATTAGTGACACAGATACCTAACTCTATAGACAAGGTGTCACTATAAAATAGTTCTAACGTAGTTCTTTCGGACAAACGGGAATCTCCAACAAATGTGTCGGTGATGTCTGTACTGAAAATCGGACAACCTAAGGATGTCTAGCACGGCTGTTGTTTGGCTATTTCACTCAGTAATTCTGCCAGAACCCTCAACTTTAAATGTTTTATGGTAAAAAATCTATATAAACCGTGAAAAACGTCACTTATACCCTCCTAATTTTGACTTTACACGAACCGAAACTGAAAATCCTGGCGGAATCCCTGACTGCACTTATCGATCGTCCTAGGGCGGGAACGGTCGTAAACGAAAGCATTTTAACCCACACATATCGAGAGCGGGTGCAATGGATGGGCGAGACTATGATAGTGTGGTCTAATAATTTTTTTAGACAAATTAAATTAAATTATTACGTAATTAACGTATATATTCTGATAATTAATATTTTGCCTGAGGGCAGGTCCTGACCCGAAAGTTCCTGTGAAATATGAACTGAAAGTGATTTGCCATTGTCTTTCATTAAATGAAGGCGTCCTAAGGAAGGGACATACAGTTTAACATGGACTCCGAACAACTTGTACAAGGCAGCGAATGTTACCTCACTGAAGATGCTTTCCACATTAATCGATCTGCTGCTATTCTCATCAACGTAGCTCTTGGAAAACACTTGATTTCATCTGTCCATCATGCATTTGGACGTCGTCTCGGTCGTTTCTTTTCTCTGGGAATCCAACGTACATGTAGTACATTCCTCGTTAATCTTCCATCTGTTCGTCTAGCTATGTGACCGGCCCATCTCCACTTCATCATCTTCACAGTGTTGACTATATCTTCTACCTTTGTTCGCGAATTCATTCATTTGTTTTCTTTTCCCTCCTGGTTATTCCTAACATGCATTTCTCCATTGCTCTTTGTCTGACTCAATCTTTGAGTCGATTCTGACTTCAATAGCGAAGTTTCAGAACCGTACAATATTACAGGTAATGCACATTGATTAAACTTTAAGCTTGAGACAAATTGGTAGTTTGCTTTTGAAAATAAAGAGTTGTCTACCAAACGAGCTTGACGCCATTTAACATCTATTTTTATTTAATTCATCAACTTAGTATTCGATGTTTTGAGCTACCGTAGGTAATCATATTTACCAACTATGCGTATTGTCTCTCTGTGGATAATTATTTCTTACATTGCAGCATGTTGATTGTACGTATATACATGCATGTATAATAGTTCACAGCCATAATCAATTCACTACTGGACGAGACCTCTCCAGGGAGAAGAAGTTGGTCTCGGGACGTTTTGGGAGAGAAGAGTCGAAGTTCACAATTATGACCGCCACTATTAACAGCAACTCCCCAATTGCATCACGATGGTGGGTGGACACCGTTCCAGACCCACAGGCCTTGGAAAAATATCCTTGGCAGAGCGCAGGTATCCAACCCGGGACCCCACGATCAGTAGTCAGCAATGATAGCCACTAGACCAGCAGGGCGGTCATATATATATATATAGGTTGCCTAAGACCACCGGTACACTACTTCCAAAAAAAGTAACCAGTTCTTACTAAAAATAACGAAAATTGAATATAACCAAATCGGTTATGCTCTGTCGAATGCTGATATTTGTAACTTTCGTTGCTGACTCATAAGATGAACTGTGAAAGAATGCAGAAGCATCTCCTTTGCTAGCCGATGTACCTTAGGGAATAGAGAAGAGACCTATTGTTTTCAAGTTCAGGTTCATTCTTCACCCAGCTTCTCTCGTGTTTCTTTGTTGATGTTTATGCTGTATGAGATGAAAAAGAAGATCATATTACTCGTAAGCAATCACCGTTGATTGCATGAAATTTGTATTAATTTTACAGCGATCAAGTTGTACGTGAAAATATATGGAATGATACCAACTCCCTTGTTTTATCAGCATGAAATATTAACTCTCTACTTTTGACAGTATTATTTTTATTTTATGCATATGCCACAAATTTAAATCAGCGTCCCTGACTTTTTCCAATATAATAGTGTAGCACAGTATCGTAATTACAAAATGGGGAACGCCGGGTACAACATGAAATGGGGTCCCCTTACTTAATTCTAGCAGACCGTTCCATCTCAATTCAGGTAGAGCATGTAGTGCTCAAGTCGTCGTGTAGTCGTATATACTATATACGAGGGCTGATCAACAAAGACTGAGACTGATTTTTTTACACATGTGTTTATTACTCAAACTCTATGTTCACATGATCTTTTTCAAAGTACTCCCGTCCTGAGTGAATGCACTTTTTATAACGTTCCTGCCATTCCTGGAACAAGTGATGCAGGCCATTTTTTGATATGTCCTTCAGAATCGACTCACACTTCTACACCACTGCTTCAGAGTTCTCAAAGTGAGTACCGCGGAGCTTTGCCTTGAGAGATGGAAACAGAAAAAATCGCACGAAGCGAGATCGGGACTTAAGGTGGATGCGGTACACAAGTGATGTTGAATCTAGCTAAATACTCCATGACTGGAAGTGCGACGTTAGGTCGTGCGTTGTCATGATGAAGTTTCCAACCATTTTGATGAAGTTCATGTCGCTTCTTCACAATGTGCTTCCTCAGTGTGGCCAAAACGGAAGTGTAGTATGCCCCTGTAACAGTGGTGTGAGGGGGAACTATATGCTGGTAAATCATTCCTCTACAATCAAAAAACGTGATTACCATAACCTTTCCTACAGATGGAACAACTTTCGCCTTTTTTGGCGTGGGAGAACCTGGTGATTTCCACACTGTGCTGGCTTGCTTTCCCCTCTTGATCGTAGTGATGTAACCAAGTTTCATATCCAGTGATAATTGACTGAAGAGACTCATCTTCTTCCTCAGCAAAGAAACGCAGCCCCTCACGGGAAGTCTTAACTCGCACAGCCTTTTGTTCCGGAGTCAACAGTTGTGGTACCCAACGGGCACAAACACGGGACCTATGGAGGTGATCGTGCATTATTGAAAAAAACACTACCATATGAAATTCGCAACACTTCACTTAGTTTACGTAATGTTATCCTTCGATCCTCACGGACAATCACAGCAGCAGTATTGATGTTTGTTTCTGTACCAGCAGAGGCCGAAACACCAGGTCTACCTTGCTTAACGCATGAAACTCGTCCTTCCTTGAATTCTTTGAACCACCGAAACACTGTTGCTCGAGGTAATGCACTTTCACCGTAACCTTGCTTGAGCTTTTCGTATGTTCAGAAACTGTATGGTACAAGCGAAAACAAAACTTTATTGCTCCATACTGTTCTTCTCGTGCAACCTCCATTGTATGCATATACACAGCACGTTGTGAGACGAAATGGAAGCAGTTTCTAAAACACAGCGGATTACTCCCAATCTACCGATACGACAATGCTGCCACCTAGTGAGAGTATACCTGAAACACAACTCTTCCAACTATCAAACGTACCGGCATTCGGCAACAAAGGAAACTACGGAACAACAATCAGTCTCAGTCTTTGTTCCTCAGCCCTCGTATATATAATCCACAGCCATATTCATTCCCCTGCTGGATGAGGCCTCTCCCGGAGGGAGGAGCTAGTCTACTGCTCTCACGCTGACCAGACGTGTTGGGAGAGGAGAACCGAAGCTGTCTTTTATTCACAGCAGCTCCCCAATTGTCCTCGCAATACTTGGTCAACACCGAAATTTTTTAGCCTCTACGGAGAATCGAATCCGGGACCGCTCGCACTGAAGTTGATTGCGCTACCTACTAGGCTACGCAGGAGGCTCCACATATATATAGTTTCTTCCATAACATAAGAACCTTCGTCCCTTGTCTGGAACAAAATCTTTAAACAACACACAGGGCATGTGCTTCTAACCGCATCGTAAATATTAACAGATGAACGACGTTGCCAACCTCCATAAAAACAAAATTTTACTTCCACCAAAAACAAACGATTTGTCAAAACTTCATCAAGAAATATAAAGTTGATCTGAATGAGTTTGTCAGTAATGCTTGAATTGTAATCAAAAGGACAAAGATTCGATTGCTGGCGAACCGGACTGGTGTTTACCGTTTTTCCTCGGTAAAATGTCAATAAATGAGTCCTGGATTGTTATTATTATTATTATTAGAGATATTTTACATAATCTGTACAAAAAATATGGCAAAAACAGGAAATAGAGTCTGGCTACCCCCAACCGAAAAAAGTTCTGGCCAAGGATTTACATAATTAGACGACTTAATTATATATGAATTTTTTAATTTAGTTTTAAGGTCTTTAGGCAACTTTAGTTCAAACCGGATGGTGGATGATGATATGAATTGGTGGAATGATGAAAGTGGGAGGAAAGACACAAAGCATGGTTTTCTTGCCGAAGCGATTTGGCCTTAGTGTTGAAGGACCGGCTTCGCCAGGTGAAAGCCACGATTCTTTCCGCTCCGGGTTTTCAAAATAAATCCTTTTTTCGTCACCCGTCACAATTCGATACAAAAAGGATTTTCTTTCGTGGCGTTGAAGCAGCATTTCACAAGTGACTTTGCGATTTTCCATTTGACGTTCATTCAAATTGTGTGGGACCCATTTACCCAGTTTATTGATCTTCCCCATTGGTCGTAAACGTCTTCTGATTGTTTCTTCTGACACATTTAATGATTTTGCTAATTGCTGTTGAGTTTGAGTTGGGTCATCCTCTAATAACACCTCCAATTGCTCGTTTTCGCACTTTTGTGGTCTACCAGAGCACGCACTGTCTTTCACATTGAAATCAAAACTTTTTAATTGTCGAAACCATGTCTCACATGTTCTAATCGATGGAGCGTGTTCACTATATAGTCCAGTAAAGATAGGGTTGAGAAAGGAACAAATTAGTAACAAGCTGAAAATTGGTACGGAAGTAGGGGAATGTGTCAGAAAAAACATACTAAAAGTTCTCTAAAATCTCACTGTAGCTTTTCCCGCAATTTTGAAAAATGGCCGCCATTTTTAGACGACGGCAGGGAATTTATGGAAATCGTCACCCTTCACGTTAATGCCTCTAGTCACCGTTCTAATCATCACAAGGTCATGAATCATATATGGTTGGAAAGCTTGAAAGACAGAGAATCTAAATAAATAACATATATGCCCATCGTCCCCAATTTGTAGAAGAAGAAGAAGAAGAAGAAGAAGAAGAAAGCAGAAATTTTTGATAAAAAATTTATATTTTCAGAAATCGTGGGAGGTTT
>JAGDQP010035760.1:0-11040 GCA_022664845.1 Lepisma saccharinum | reverse complement strand
TACTTGTGGACATTTACTTGTGGGTTACAAGTGTAGACGACTTCACTATTATTTCGAGAAACTGAGTCACTAGTAATACTAGTCACATTCACTTGTGATACTAGTCCGTGGACTCGTAGCTATTTTACAACTGTACGTATGAGAAACAGGAACTTGTGAAGCGAATTGATATTAACAGTGTAGAGACTAGTAATACTGTCCCAAAAGTTTTGAGAAACCGGCCACTGAAAGTAGTAATGGTATTTCTGGAAGTTTAGCTGCAGATAAGTACGCTAGTACAGTGGAACGGTGTCTCACTTGTTAGTATTGAAAATGGGTAACAGAGGTTCTAATGCTGTTCTTACCAAAGATATTTTTATAAGGTAAAGTGAACTATCGAATAGATACTTCTGTTCGTAAACGTCGAATACTAATGAATGTGGAAGAAGCGAGCCGAATTCCCTTTGGTAGAAACGTCCTTGTAGTAAAGGAAAAACACGAAGATTAACGAATATTGGTTGGAAGATGCAAAATAAAGTATTTGTGTGTTAACAATGCAAATACGAAGAAGTCATTAACCTGAAGCGTCCAGTTTTCTTGTACTTCCTAAACACAGAACATCTGTAACATATGTTGCGCAAATTTTTAGAAACGAAATGAGTGGTGCAGTGGTTCCGTATTGACCTCTCATTCAGACGAACCGACTTCGATCCCAAGTCAGCGTCGTGCTTTTTCGACTAAAATGATAACTTCAACTATTTACAGAACTCAATAGAGATTCTCTCTGAAGAGAGAAGAACCATCACTTGCTAGAATCAGAAAGTACACCGTGTGTTAGCGCTTGTTTTTTTTTAGGATAATAATAAATCAATATAGTTTCAATGTTTTCATTGATCTTTCTTTATCCTTCTCTTTCTTTCCAAGACTCCATCAATTCCTCTTCCTCTCTTTCTTTCTTACTCATTCCATCTCCTACACACACTTCTGTTATTATGTAGTGTGTGTGTGTTATTTCTAGCTCTGCAGATTATTATAAACATTAGTTTATTCGTGTCGTGAATAAAATGGCCCGCTACTACCTCAGTCAATATAGATGGCCGTGCTAGAAAGTTTCTACTGCTAAGCCAACGCTATAGTAACTGAAGTACGGCCACTTGATCCATTTCGGTCTCCATGTCGATCCATCTCGGTTTCCATGTCGATCCATCCACACGGCATTAAGAAGCAATATGCCGATTAACAGAGCAACAGGTTTATATATTATACTCGTTGGATTTCCATCTTATTTATAGCTTTTAGGCACATATGGATCATTCCGAGATAAGGATTTTCGAAATGCGGTAGGGAGTTAGCCAGGTCCTAAATTGAAGGTACCATCCCGGTATCTGCCTGGTGTGACTGAGGAAAATACTGGGAAAATTTAAGTCAGGAGAGTTACCCGCTGGTACCGAACCGAGGACCTGCCGAATACGAAACCAACGCTCTACAAAGTAAGATATGTTGGTCGTTTGGAACAAAACATACTAATATCTACGTTTATCACACGCACGCACCCACGCAAATATTTGTCTGGAAATAGAAAGAACTTAATTTATCTCAGATGTTCTTTATACGATGCTCAAAGATTCATTCTTTTATCCGTGTCTGTTGAATATATATATTACATTTACTATAACTTAGCACTCAACATATTTTGTGAATTTTGCTATTAACATCTTTTTTGTAACGTAACTAACAACATAATATCAGAAACTACAAAGCATAAATATCGTGCCCCATTTTTAAGAACTGATAGAAGCAGACGTTTTGTCTTGTTTTTCGTGCATAACGTTAGTGTTCTATGGACTACTCGATTCATTAAGAAATAAATAATTACCTTGTAACCATAGGTTTCAACGTTCATTTGCGTTTCCTCACGTTCGGCAAAGATCTTTTCTACTGGACGATTTAAATTACATCTTTCAGTAAATTTTAACTAATGGCCCAACTAAAGTATAAAATGTGTTAGGTTCCCTGTTTTGGTGTTTCAAATGCGATTCTCTTACTTTTTTTCATTATGTCCTACATACTACAAGAAACCATCAATTTATTTTCAGAAGCCAGGACATGCGATAATGAATTCTCTTATAGAAAAGAAAATTCGAACGCTTGCTCGTTCAGGTACACACTCTCAGTATCACACACCGCCCACTCTACGTTAGTTGGGTGGCCTATCTTGTAGGCTTAGAGAAAAATCTTGTATCATAAAGGCATGTAAAAATTATGTTGGCCATGATAGTACATGTAAACATTCAATCCAATCTTTTTATATGATTCTATGCTTCCTTTTTTTATTTAGTACCCACAAATTGGCATGATAGATGTTTAGGCTCATTTCTTCAGAAATCAAATTTTCCATTTATTTTAGGATTGCAAAACAACTATTTAATCTACAGACTTCGTTGTGTGCTTAAATGTAAGCCAATTAAATTTACTACAATTTCATTCCCTATGACTTTTCAGGTAGGATGAGCGGTTATGCCGATATTCGTCCCGAAACGAGGACAAAACTTAAAATTCCCATTTCGTAGAAAAAAAATGCCGAATTTTTGAAGTGCCATATCTCGGAAACTGTTGGACATACAGAGCTGATGTGGGACATAATTGTTCGAAATTTAATGCACTTTTAAAGAGGCAATAAAGACTAATATCGAAAACGCATAGTTTATGAGTTATAAGGCAACAACTGAAAAAAGTGCGAAACTTTTGGAGTTTTTGCGTATTACGCAGTATTACGCGGTTTTCGAGGCTTCAAACTTGAGTTCACACTATCCTCACTGGTCCTAATAACATATAAAAAATTCAGAACTACATCACCCTTTGCGATTTTAATGTCTAATTTGACTGACCGAACGTGAAAAAGAGGAATTTTGAGGACCACCAACGAGTATTCTGTAGTAGATACTTTGATAAATGTATATATATGTAGATATGTATCTACATATAAATTGCATATCTATGATATGTAAGTTTATATTTGTATCCTATAGTATACTATTTGATAGAGTTAGATATAATTACGCGTAGTTATTGGAATTGTGTATGCGTCGCTCTGTGTCTGTGTGTGTTTCTATATTGATTAAAAAGTTTCTCAGATGAGGATAAGATGCTTCGGAAACAAAGTTCTTCAACTTATTGCTTATTGCTTTATGTCACAATGAATTCAATGAAAGGTAACGACTCTCTATGTCTCCGCCTGTAACTTTGTCAGTACTAATTTCAGTTTAGAAAGAAAAAAAAGTTATGCAATTCAATACTATGCGTTCTGAAAATGAAAAAGACGATGAAAATATTAATTTTGTTCAGAACACTTCTTGCTGTGCTCGCTTCAGTTCCGTGAAGATAGAGAACGAAATATGTAGTCTGATAATTAAATCCCACTCCTGAATTTCATAACATTGTACGTACTGTGAATATTAACAACTAACAGCAAGCTTTAAATTTAAGCTTGAATAAAAATCCTATAGGAAAGAGGGGCAAGAATTCGCAGAGAGCTCCGCACAAAATCAATGGAAAAGGCCTTTCGGTCAAATTCTTTGAAACTTTGGATTTCGATAGTTCATATAATCCTGAACAAAAGTCTCAATGGATACAAGCCATGAAAACTGAAATCAGAGCTTCAACAACGCGAAATAAGTGTAAGATTACCTGGAGCTCCTCATAATGTTTTTGTTAAATAAGTGTCCCAGTCTCAGATATTGTTGTACCTTAAAATCTTGATAAAGGATTTTAAGTACGTGTGCATATATTGCACCAATTCTCTGGTATTTATCCTCGACACAAAAAATATGTAACATAAACATCGACTCAAGTTATGGACAATGTATTCAATACTCGTAATGCCGATAATAATTGTTGTTGATGTAATTGATCCATAACTAAAATATACACTTTATCTGTTACAATAAGGAATTCTGTTTCATTTTCTTAGAGCCATTAATAACGTACCTAACAAATTGGGACCTTATAATCCAGCCTACTCCGTCCGTTCATCCGTGTCTAGAAACTAAATCAGCTGTAAAAAGTTGGCTGAGGGGTCTTTAGAAAGATCTTGACTAGACTAGCTCAGAATCGAATGAACCGTCTTGATCGACGCAGTGGTTTAGTATTGCCAAATCATTTTTAAAAACCCAATTTTTTAAATTGCTACCATTCGGTTGGAGATACCTGTACCAAATTGGCATAAATATTTATTAGCAAAATAGAATGATATTGAGGTTACCCGTCCTCAAACACTTCATTTATCAGTGAAGCCAACATGTATTAATGTCTAATTTTTCAAATTGCCTCTACACCGTTATATGTATCCGCACCAAATTTGGCATAAACATTATTCGCAGTCTCCATGACCTAGTTGTTACTGTTACAAATTATTTTATAAAAATGATTGTATGTCTGATATGCTATAAAAAGACCTTCGGAACGTTTGCGATTAATAGTTAAATTTCAGCGCGCACGTATTTTATATCATTTCAATACCATCATTATCATATTCATCCCTTTTCTATCCACAGCATGATAAAGGCCTCCCCTTTTCTTTCCACATATCTCGGTCTGCTGCTATCCTCATCCATGTAGCTCCTGAAAAACGCTTCATTTCATCTACCCATCTTACATTCGGACGTCGTCTCGTTCGTTTCTTTTCTCTAGGAATCCAATGTAGTACATTGGTCGTCCACCTTCCATCTGTTCGTCTAGCTATGTGACCGGCCCATCTCCACTTCATCTTCCTCGCAGTCTTGATTACATCCTCCACCTTTGTTTGCGCGAATCCATTCATTTATGGTTCCTGTCCCTCCTGGTTATTCCTAGTATGCAGATCTCCATTGCTCTTTGTGTGACTCTCAATCTTTGAGTTGTTTGGGCATTCAATGTCCAAATTTTACAGCCGTACATCATCACAGGTAATACACATTGATTATAAACTTTACGCTTCAGACACTTTGGTAGGTTGCTCTTGAAAATAAAGCGTAGTCTTCCAAACGAACTCCATTTTACATCTTCTATTAATATCGTCTGCCAACTTGGCATTCGATGTTTTGAGCTGGCCTAGGTAAACATACTCATCAACTATGCCTATTGTCTCAACGTTGGTCTTTACTTTCTTTTTTGCAGCATGTTGATTGCACATTATTTTTGTTTTTACTTAAATTCATTTTAAGGCCTATTTTCCAAATCTTCCAATGATAGCTATTCCATTATCGTTTGTAGTTCTTGTGCACTTGAAGTAAATAGGACTATATCATCAGTGAATCGTAGGTGATGACGATATTCGCCATTAATTTTAATTCCAACTTCATCCCAGTTTAAATTTTGGAACACTCTATCCAGGACCGCAGAAAACAGTTTTGGAGAAAATGAATCTGCCTTACCCTTTTTCCAACTTAAAATGTTTCAGTTTCTTGATGTAGTCTAATGACAGATTTAACAGTCGAGTGTATGTTTCGCAGTAATTTGATGTGTGCACATTCAATGCTTTGAGGTTTAAGTGATTTAAGTACTTCTGTCAAAGAGATCGAATCGAAAGCTTTTTCAAAATCTATGAATCCCAAACATAGTGGAAGTTCATATTCATTAGTCCTTTCCATAACTTCATTCAATGTTTGTATGTGGTCCATCGTGCTAAATCCACGACGAAATCCGGCTTGTACCCTTCTCTGGTTAAAATCTAAGTCTCGTTCAATACGATTCTAAATAACTTTTATGAACATTTTGTATAGAACTGACAGTAAACTAATTGGTCTGTAGTTTTCGACGCGTTCTTTGTCCCTTTTCTTGGGCAACAAAATTATAACAACATTATTCCAACTTGACGGTATTTCTCTCTTCCTCAGGCACATTAGGAATAATTTAGCAAGTTCCTCTTTCATCCTCTCCCCATTTAAACATCTCTGCTGTGAATCCATCTTCTCGTGGCGATTTTCCGTTCTTCATTGCTCGAAGTACTTCATCCACTTCTTCTTTCATTACGTCTGGGACATCTACATCATTTTCTTCTGAGTCTTTAATTCCTAGTACTTCTTCAAAGTAGTACAATTCTCTGTAGAAATTTTCAAATATTTTTATAATTTCTTCTTTATTTCGTATTACAGTCCCGTCTGGTCTCTTTAACTGCAATTATTTACTTTCTCCCTATCATGTGCTGCTGTTTGTTTTTCTTCAGGCTCTTGTTTTCCTCGATTGTATTTCTTACAAGATTTTCGTTATATCTTTGGACATCGTCTCTTACTTAGGTTTTATTTAGTTCAATGTACTTAATCCTTTTCATGTAATTTTCCTTTTCTTTCATTTCCCTTCTTTTCTTCACCAAGAGTTAATTATTCTTCTGAGATTTTGCTCCCTTTTTTTCTTTCTGGTGCCTCGTATTTCCTTAGCTGTCTCTCTTACTATGTCAGTCAGTATTTTGTTTCTGCTATTGATGTCTTCTTCATCTTCTATCTCTTTCAAGGCACTGAAACTGTTTTTTAGTTATATATCGAATGTATGTCTGTGTTTTCCAAGATTTTCCAGATCTAAAACTGACGGTTTTCCTCTGATAGACATTTTTCTCTCAAGACTAGTATTTAGTTTCAGCTTATATCTCACCATCCTATGATCACTTGAGATTTTGAAACTGTTCAGAACAGACATATCCTGCAGAGTTTCCCTGTTATTCGATAGAACGTAGTCTATTTCGTTTTTAGCCCCATTTGGGCCTTTCTATGTCCACTTCCTCTGGGACATTTTCTTAAAAAATGTATTGGAAATGAACAGTCTGATGGCTTCAGAGAGTTCCACTAACTTCTCTCCTCTCTTGTTTCTTTTGCTAAATCCAAAGTTTCCCACTTTCGTGTCGCTGCTCTGCTTGGTTCCTACCTTCGCATTACAATCTTGAAATGCGCTTTGCTACTATCCAAAATCTTCTGGATCTTCTCGTATAGGTCTTCGATTTTCTCCTCCGGGTGTGAGGTTGTTGGAGCATATACTTGTATAATTTCCATACTGTATCTCTCGTTCATCTTTATTACTACCTGTTTATCATTTCACTATAGAATACAGTAATTCACGTGAACGCGCGTGTTCGCATACTATTTTATAAAATACATAATAAAGAGTTTTAGGTGGTATTGCCCATGTTTATCATCATAAAAGCACCAAATTAATGTTTCGTGACTTTTGCCTATTTTTTTTTCATTTTAGAATTTTATCATAAAAAAAATCCAAATAAGGTTTCAAAGACCTTGATCGAAAAGCCTTTACTATTGATTTTCTGCGAGTTCCTTGAAAAATTGAATTTTAAAGTACGTTGGCAACACTGAAATACAGGGTGTTTAAGGACAGAGAAGTCCGGTACTTTTCTGTTGTGTTAAGTAATTTTTATGAAATTTTTTTGTTACAGGTAAGTCCAACCGATCGGAAGCTGATTGAAAAATTGAGTTTTTAAACAGTGGTTTTGCAACACTGATCCAGAGCATTAATCAAGACGGTTCATTCGTCTTTGAGCTTGCCTAGTCACAAACCTTTCTAATGACACATCAGCTAACTCTCTACAACTTGTGGGTGCTGATATTTATTTTCTGGACATGGATGGACAGACGGAGTAAGCTTGATTATAAGGGCCCAATTTTTAGCTGCAATGTCAAGGGTTCTAATAAAATGAAACGGAATTTCTTATTGTAACAGAGAAAGTGTATATTTTAGTTATGGATCAATTACATCAATAACATTTATTATCAACATTACGAGCATTGAATACATTGTCCAAAACTGGAGTCGATGGATATTTTACCTACTGTTTGTGTTGAACATACCACAAATACCAGAGGATTGTTGCAATATGTACACACGTACCTAAAATCCTTTATCAAACTTCAGAGGTACAATAATAGCTCAGAATCCTACACTTATTTCGCATTGTAGAAATTCTGATTTCAATTTTCATGACTTTGTCCATTGAGACTTTTGCTCAGTATGTTATGAACTATCGAGATCCATAGTTTCAAAGTATTTGACGGAAAGCCTTCTTCGTTGATTTGTGCAGGTCCCATTTAATTAAACCAATGTGTATTTGTAAATACTTCCTACAATACAAATATTAAACGTTTACATAAAATATTCAAGTTTATTGTCCAAAATATTAGCTTCGTGCTTCTTTTCATACTTATAGTTGTCCTTATGTTTGTGGAAAAAGTGTAAATCTGATGTGGCAAATGTACGCATGAACAAACTTTAGCGCTGATTGCAAATGAAAGAACCCACTATTTCGTAAGATGTGCCCTAGTCTTGCCACCACTCATAGCACTTGTGACACAGAATCTAGTCTTCTATTAGATTATCAATGTAAATTCCTCCACGTAATGTGCTATCAGCAGCTTTAGTTTATTACATGACATTATTATACACATTGTTTCTTGAAACCTGGGATATAGAAAACCCAACTCACTCGGAAAGAGGAAGAATATATATATGAGGGGGTTGAAAGTCCAAGTGTTCGAAGTTCTTCATGAAGTTTTCTTATTTATTAAAGCAAAACATTTATTGCCATATATGTCTATGTTTTTTGGAATTATGTTTGCAGTTTTTTTTACTATGAAGTAAACAATGAAAATATTTAAGAAAGTTCGTATTTCAAATCCCAAAACAGTGAATCTAGTACCATTTTTACTCTAAATTTACTGTGTTTTTATCAGGTGAAATGTAACTATTTAGATCGCGTATGCTCTATTGAATGGCGATATTTTAATTACCGCTACTGACCTGAAGTGTACTGTCCAGACCGAGAGTTGAATGTTTTTATTGATGCAAGGTATTTTTAAAAAAGGATTTTGATTCTACGTCAAAAATCAAGAATCTTTTGTCGGAAACACTTTTGCAGCAATTATGTTCATCGACTTTGAAGTGACTGAATGTGTGTTGAAAAGATGAACTGTAAATAATTTGACACTCAGAGATCACTCATTCAATACGATTTCGGTTAAGAGATGAATTTACTACAGAAATAATTTTAGAACAAAATTTCTTAATTTCGAACGTATAATCAGAATTTGATTTGAAACATATCATGCTCCACTAACAAATAACTTCGAGTCTGAATAGGTCACTTCCAGTCAGCTTCGAAAGTTCCAAATAAAGCCATTTGATGCGTTGTACCCGATTTAATCATTTCAAATTTCATTTTAGGCTTCATCAGCAAGTGCTGTGAAACCTTATGCGCCTTCTCTGTCCGTCTGTCGACAACTTTCAACTCAGGAACTACTACGGCTAGGGAGGTGGTTGAGGTGTGGTTGGAAAGATTTTAGAGAAAGTAGCTCATACATGTATAGATGATACATATTGCAGTGGTGGTGCCAGAGATAGTGGGCAATTTATAACTTTGTAAATACTAGGTGTACAATGTAAAAATCATTGGTATTTCAAAACATTAAAACTGGTGGCATGTAGTTGCAGCCCCAAAAGGAATAGTAGAATACATCTACAGGCGGTTTTGCAACCCCCTACGAGAGGGGAAAGGATTCGGGAAGGTGTCAACCAGGGCCTATGCTGTACGTGCCATCCCAGCATTTGAATGTGTGACTGAGAGAACCCTGGAAAACCTCTGTCAAGATGATCGACTACTGGGATTGGACCCAGGACCTGCCGAATACCAGAAGGTAGGCCATCGGCTCGAAGGTCCCGGGTTCGAGTCCCGGCAGGGGCATGGGTGTGGATTTTAACAGTTAAAGGCGAATCGTGACGGGCCAAAGTCCAAAGTTACTAGACTGGTCCATATAAAAAATATAAAAAATACGACTTCCCGAACGAATGCTACGCCAAATCTCTACCTACCACTGAGCTGTGGCGGCTCAGTCAATGTTCTAAAGATTAAAGATTAAAAAATTACGTCAGTACACAAGCAGCACAATAAGATGAAAAAGACGTGATATTTTGGTAGTAAATATCAAAATCACAACTTTGTAATGAAATCTACGTGGCTATTACGTGACATTTTGGTCCTTTAATAGAATAAATCTGTCACGTCTCATCGTCTGCTTTTTAACGACATACTATGATTATATCTCCTTTTCGATAGCAACTATGTGTTTCTAGCCAATGAAGTTGGAGTAAAACAGTGAACATATCGAATTCAACTGTTTTATGAATGTGCCTTTGTTTTCTATCATGCGGTTAAAATGCAAGAGCACCAGGATCAAATGATTGTTTGGGGACAGGTTGGTTTATTTATGTGTTTAATTGAAACAAATAATTACAAGAATAAACTGTCACTGGAAGAATTTTACGTACGTCCATTGGTTTGTGAAATTTACCCGGCGTTTCGACGTCTTTCGCATCAATTTTTGAGCTAAAAATGACATCATTTTCACGTGCGTGTGCTGCTTGGTACTCGTACTCTTTTGGGAATAAAGGCAATTTGGATTTATGACATAATATCCTTAAATGGAAATAATAATAATAATAATAATAATAATAATAATAATAATAATAATAAGAAGAAGAAGAAGAAGAAGAAGAAGGAAATGCTCTCTCTCTATAAAAACAGAAGTTCTGACTGACTGACATATCAACGCCTGGGCCAAACGGTTTAAGCTAGAATCTTCAAATTTATGTCTAATCTGACTATAACTAACCTATTTCACTCATGTTCGGTAAGGACTATAACTAACCTATTTCACTGATGTTCGGTAAGGAAGCAAAACAAGGGCATATTTCGAAAGTAGAAATGAAGAAAAAATTATATCGTATTTTAAAAAAGAGGAAAAATTATGGCCTGAGGTGGGATCGAACCGTATACCCTTAGAATAGTTCTCCAGTGCTTTACCCACCATTTTTTAATAAACCATGAACTGGATACATTTCTAAACAAATACTAGAGAAAAAACAGGAAGTACTAGAAAACACACTTTGCAAGAGAAAGAATACAACTACATAACAAATTAAAAAAACAACTTACAAAATCGAAAAACTCAATAACGAAACAACTAATACACTGCACGATAGTAACACGGAAAGTCTGTTATTAAGTTGTGCTTTTTCATTTCCCAACAT
>JAGDQP010035759.1:0-19414 GCA_022664845.1 Lepisma saccharinum | reverse complement strand
ATGTGTCGAGCTAAACATTATTTGTGATGATGACATGTTAACTTTAATCACCTGTAGTTCCGAATATATGCATATTTCGATTTCTTCAATGAATCTTTCTCCTTGTTTTGCTGAGAGAAATCAACTCCCGAGCCCAGATGTTTGTCGGTGTAATTTTAAAACACGCTTTGGATTAGGGTTGCCAACTTTTGAAACTGGAAATACCGGACACCCTCCAGGAGTACGTACATATACTCTTAAGACTGTGACATCATCGATTGTCAAAAATGTGAACAATCTGAGTTTCCGCCAGGATTTTTAGTTTCGTGGGGTGTAAAGTCAAAATATGGAGGGTGTAAGTGAATTTTTGTACGGTTTCTCTCGACTTTTTACAGCAAAACTGTCAAGGTTGGGGGTGTTGTCGAGACTTTGGGGGGGTGTAAACACCCCCTACAGGCGGGGTCTGGCGAAAGAGTGATTACTTCACATAAAATTGAGCGATTCGGAGTTCGAATTTAATAACGTTAGTTACTTTTGAAGCATTTATTAAACTTACCTATTCCAGTTTTGGTTGAGTCGGCACATGTAATTTTTGTAGTCTACCATCAATAATACATTGTACTTTAAAACAGAAAAGTAAATATAATTATGGCATGCACAAAATATACTTGAAAATTAACTCTTACCAGCTTTGCTCTCCTCTAATCTCCATGGCTTGAAGAACCGAAAAATTATTAAAATTGTTTTAGAAAACTCCAAGATATATAGTCTCATTCTTCCTGCAATGAATCTTGCAATGAAATGCGAAATTAAAATTATTAAAAAGTAGCAAATGGGGCAGTTACGGGAGCGTCAATAAAATTATTATCTGAGTTGACAAGTATTGTTGAGTAGCTCTAAATCTGTGGGGTGGGGAAAGAGAAAACGAATAAAAACCTAGGGTTTGTTGCGTAATAAAACATCCTCTGTCTTGAAAACCAATTTATACGATTGTATATAATGGCAAATAGGATTATTTTTCAAGTTTATACTTTACTTTCAAAGAAACAAGTATTTTTAGAAATCATTTTATGACTAATAAAAAAGACCAAAAATGACAAGAGTTTCATAAAATAAGCTATATTTAAGGCTGTAGGCATTTCGTATATTTGTATGGCTAAATGTCTCTCCAAATATGCTAGATTTAGCCCAAAATAGGCCAAATTGGTATCACTACCACCTTGCAAACGATATCACTGCGACGGAACAAATTCGTTGCGGAATCTACTTTCCACGGAATTAAAAAATAATATGAATAGAACAGAGAATAGGACTAGTAAGAGGAAAAATTACCGGACATTTAACGTCCGGTTTTCAGGTCGTACCGGACACCGGACAAAGAGGTCAAAACCCGAACCGTCCGGTATATTGCCGGACGGTTGGGAACCCTATTGTGGATCCTTCAGTGCCCTTTTTTTTAAAAAAAAAAAAATATGCCGCCGATGCGTTGCTATGAAGCTAAATTATAAGTACATTTTTTTTTCAAGAAATCATTAATACATTTTGGACTTTTGAGAGTAAAATTATAACAATAGTGACCCCTAAGGGCCCTAACAACACACTCTAATTGTAAGACCTACCTGCTTTTTTTAACGAAAAGAAAAGAAGATAAACAGATAGTTGTTACAAAAGCAGTGGTTGCAGATCGTGGAGGAAGAATTGTTTGGCTATATGGCTGTTTTATTTGGAATAACCTAAAGAACATATTTAGCACTTTTTTCCTCTCAATTAAGCTTTGGAACATTAGCTCAGAGAATTTAAAAGAGAGACAGAAAACAAGCTGTATACATTTGTCTAGAGATCTCGTATTCTAGACGAGATTTCTAGACTATGTACCACGCAAATTATACAGCCAATTGTCATTTTTATTACGCTCTATAGCTACAATGAAACCCTAAAAATGTTTAACTAAATTAGACTTTAAGAACAAATAATTGAAAGCCATTAATCAACAATGTTTATTTTCCGTATCTTAACCAAATGCTTCCACAGTTGTCTTCCTTTATTAGCTAAAGTGTCTATAGCTGAACAAAATGTAATCTGGTAACCCTGCATCAATAATACACTTTTACGTAGTTAGTACAGAGAAAAAAAGTACATTTTTCTGAATATTTCTCTCGATGAATTTCTGCAAATGTGTGACATTGAACTTGACAGGAATAAGGAATTACACTTTCCTTCCGGAACAGCAATAATCGGTTTAATAACCTCACATTCAGATACCGTTAACTAATGGCTTCTTGAGAGCGTGTAATATATGCATAGTTGCCAAGTCGTGAAAAACTTATTATGCTTTTTTGCTTACATTAAAATATGATAACCAAAAGACCATGAAATCACTAGAAAGGGTAGTTTGAAAATGTTTTAGTTTCATTTATTGTTACAACCCAATTTTCAAACTATCACCAACATGGAAATGCATTCATATCTGACAACAACAACCAACACATAAAGATAATAGTTTATATATAGCAAGGTCAGAGAATAAATATAATGTTGAATTAATGCAATTAAGAAGATGGTGGCTAAGTAAAGATCTACATATATATTTACGTTCACGATCACATTCCTTTTTGCTTGGGTATTTGCATATGCGAAATCAGAGCAAATAGCATTTATAAAGTATATAAGATCAAGCAAGGTAGATCAGTAACATCATTCACTTGCAACCATCAGAGCCGGAACCAGAGCAATCATGGCTTTCCTAAGAATGTTCTCTTTCCTTTCCATTGTTGTTCTATCACTAACAATCACTGCCAGAGCACAAGAAGCACAGGAAGAAGTTTCGGAGAAGCGAATGATCGATTGTTGGGAAGAAGGCGATGTTCAATGTATGAAGTTAAGAGCTTTAGCTAATGTGTACAAATTGTTGAAATCTAAGTCACTGGAATTGGAAGATGGAGTGAAATTGGAATATTCAGGAGATCGTGAAACTGAAGTTTCTACCGCAAGAGCTATCGTGGACCAAGATTGGGGTAGTTTGCTGTTCAATTTTGTGCCCGAAATGGTAAATGGACTTTCTCTGAAGCTCAACATCTTCCCTGGAGGAAACTTGGTAGTGTCCAGGAGCAAGAAGGAGAATGGTTTTGTAGATATGTCCATTGAACCAGAGGACGCAGCTGTAGAAGGACGTAAGTCTGTTTCTATCTAAGAAAGCTACTTCTCCTTTTTCGGTAGATCTATTGATGACTATATCTAATACAATTAGACTTTCCTGTATACATTTCCTTTTCTGTCTATAGTTTTTTTAAAAAAATCTTAAAGTCTTCAACATCAAAATCTTCTTTCTTCCCTTTCCTCTCTTGTATTTCCATTTTTCCTTCTATGGTTCTTATCTGTAGATCATTTCTATATAATATATATCCCAACAAAATGTTTTCTTCTATCTGATTACTCTTATAAGTTTCATTTCCTATTCTCCTAAAGACTTCTATCCGTTAATTTTACCACCATTCTTTTCTAAATCTAAAAGCTTCTCAACTTCCTTTCTTACTTTTCTCTGATCATCCATTTTTTCCCTGCCATACAACATGACGCCCGATATAAAGCAACGTGCTTTCACATCTCAATTGATATCCTTTTGGAGTTAACAGTGCTTCTACTTTTCTCTCAAAACCCCACTTACTGATATATGTTGCCCCTAGAAGCCATAGGGTACAAGTAACATTGAAATGAAATAATCGAGTTAAACTTTTATATATAATCCAAAATATTTGTGACGCAAAATTGTCATATTTGTAACACAGAACTGTCATATTTTGTACATGTGCACATAAAGTTTAAAATTTCCTTGCACAAAATATGACAATTTTGCGTTATGTATATTTTGAGTTATATATAAAGATTATATCGAACGTTTTTATTCCTCGATGTCACTTGTATCCCTTGGCTTATGGACTACTCAATATCCTACTTCTAATTTCCTCCTTACAACTTATATTTCAAGCCAACTAACTTTTCAGATACTTAAATGATTAAGGGTCAGTTCTACAATCGACCGCTAAACTTCTAGTCAGCGCTAAGTTGAGGCCAAGTCTGATTTTGGCCAATGAGAGTACGCAAAATGAGAGTTGGCCTCAACTTAGCGCTGACTAGAAGTTTAGCGTCGATTGTAGAACTGACCCTAAATTGCTTTACAGTTTTTTCTTCTTCCAAAGAATAAAGCCTTCATTCCTACTAAATCACTATAGTACCAAATACCAACTCTCATCACATTAGTACCAACTTTCATCATTTTAATACCAACTAACAATTTTCATCACTTTAGTACCAAGTACTAAGTCTCATCAGTTTAGTACCAACTACCAACTGATATAATCATCTCATCACTAGTAGTGTTGCCGAATGTTATAGGTTAATGAGAATATTTCTTTGCAAGTCGACTGTTGATTGGTTAAATAAGTAAGTGTTATAGGTTATCCCTAATGAAAATTTCTACGGTTGTTAATAAAGAGTTCATTCGCTCTAGAACACCTTTCTTTATAAAAACATGTATGAAAATGTCACTAATATGCAAGATTCAATTATGTTTTAATATCTTCAGATCATGCCTAATTTAAAATCATTACTATACGTTATAACTTTGTCGATTACAATAAAATATTGTTAAACATTAATGTATGAACAAGAAATCACACAACCAACAGTTAATTAAGTGTTTATATGCATGCCAAAATGGTGTAAATCAAAGTTAAAGAAAGTGAAAACTAATACTTAATTTAAGCTATTAATTATTTAATCATAAAAGCCCTTCATGTTCACATCCCTATTTCTTTCTTATAAAAATTATCTTCATTTATAACGCTTGCTAATTATTAAATACTTGCAAATAGATTCCCTACCTCATGTTTACAAGCAACCATAGCTCAGTTGGTAGACCCACATAGCAAGATGACGTCCCAGGGATATCTGACGGATCTCCTGGCAGGATATCGGGACGTCCGTAGGATGTCCTGTTTAAGTCCCGTTTACATCCATGGGACGTATAGTTATAATTAATCCTTCGTATAACTATACGAAGGTATATCCTTCATATAGTTATAATTAATTAAATAATAATAATAGTAAGGTCGATTTAATTTATAGACATTCCAGGTAGGTAATCCCGCACGACTTTCCGGGGGACATCCAGGGGACCTCCATACGGGATGAACTGTTTGTATTGCCCACAGAGTTATCCCACGGACGTCCTTAGGACATTGCTGTGGGAGCAGGACCATTCTGACGGTAATGGGATCTAAATGGGACGTCCCAGGGACGTACTCTGCTATGTGGGGAGCTACTGGTCAGTACTCGAAAGCTTCTGTAATCGATTTTAATGGTCGGTATTCCTGACTGAGATATTTCCAAGATTTTCCTCAGTCATACCAGAGTAATTGTTGGCATGGTACCTTTTGGAAGGCCACATTTGTACGTACTCTTCCCTCTTTCATCCTCTTCTTATTCTGACCTGATCCAAAGATGCTTAAAGACCTCAATTTTCAAGCATTGATTTTGCACTTAGATACTCAATTCAAATATCTTCTAAGCGAAATTTTGTCAGTTCAAGAGTTCGTTCGCGTTAAGCCTTATATTGAGTTCTGATATGAAGCTTTCATCTATTGACTTATTCTGCTAATTTTTAAAATTGTCCGGTGACGACTGTAGAACTAATTTCTTCGTAATTATTTATCCCTGTTTTACAGATCACAAAAATTTGTAACTAATGATAATTTGGTTAATGATAACATTATTAGTACAAAAATGTGATTATAATTCCGGTAGTATTACAACAATGGAAAGTTAATTGTTACTGTGTTTTTTCTTCAGGTGGTGATGAGAAGAAGAAACTGGGAATGTCTCTTATCATGTTCGGAGGACTCTACACCACCCTGATCACTCTTGGCCTCGCTGCAGTCAAATTCCTCGCTTTCAAGGGTCTCTTGGTATCTAAGGTGGCTCTTGTATTGGCAGCAATTAATGGTTTGGCAAAGCTTTTCTACAATCCAGGCCACTACCACATTGACACCTACACAACGCCTCTTGAGAAGAATGCTTGGGTTTCTCCATCCGGTCCTGTTCATTAAGTAAGTAATCACATGAAAAATTTTAAGGTAACAGAACTCTTAATTCATAGGGGTTGAACTGTCGCTAAGGTCACTAGAATAATAAAATATACACAGTGATAGCTCATTAGTATAGTAAAATATAGCACAAACACAAGATGAGTTCGATTGGTAATATTATCTTTTGTCTTCAAGCTTCACCTTTCTTCATCTCAAACTTTTACTTTCCACTTCGGCAACGAAATCACCGTTTAATTAAAAAGATAATATTTCTATTTCATTTGACATAAATAAGAATCGATAAATTGTCTAGTGATATGTAAGTAGTTAGTCAAAATAGCTTTTACTCTATCTGATATCTCTCTTGCAATATATGTTTTTGTTTGCTAGCCAAGTCTAGCTCCCCCAAAGGGCTACACCCTTTATTTGGGATGGGAAATTAGATGGAGTATCGGTTTTGGTTGAGGTGGATGGTCTAGGTGGTTCCATTTTATCTTTTACATTATTTATTTGTTTATTATCCAAGGCTATTATGAGTTTTCCTCATAAGCATATAGTTGGTAGGGATAGTAAATGATAATGTAATGTAATGGATGGTGAAATAATGAATGCGAGGTGCTTTTGACGCCACAACACTTTGACACACTTAAGACAGATGAATGAAAATCTTCTGGCGTACTGGCAACTCTAGGCCATAATGTGGACAGATGAGCCCTGTTAGTTAAAAATGATCTGGGTTAGATAATGAGGGTAATTGCGTTGGCGAAATTGTGAGATGAATGCTTTGTCTGGGTGGTCAGGTGGAAGCGTGTATTGATACATTGTAAGAAGTGAAGACAGTTGTGTATTTTCAGTCTACTTTCTCTCGTTCTCTAATTGTATGTGGATAATGTCGCTGAAGAGTGGATGTTCTGTGTCGAAGCGTTTGCTGCTATACTTGTATCTCAAAGATTCCAGGTGATAGAGTAAGTGTGAAAAGTTTATTTGATCGTAGAGCTCTTGTGTTCGACTAGGTAGTTTAACTTTATAGGCAATGCGGAAAACGTACCATTCCAGGATTTGAAGTTTTTTGTATATGTTGGGTGTTGCGTTAATCCAGGCTGTATACCCATAGGTCAGAACTGGTCGTAAGAACGCTTTGTATGTATTAAGAACGGTGTTTGACTTTAAACCCCAAGTTGTACCTGTCAGTCGTTTAAGTAGGTTTATTCTGTTCTTGGCTTTACTGATGACAGTTTGTAGGTGGGGGCTCCAGCTGAGGTGTTCATCAAAAGTAGGTTACTCTTTTAGTGGGCTTGGTGTTTTCATGTAAGACTGTCAGGTTGAGTTTAGCTGGATTTTGTCGGACTCGAGATCGTTTTTAGTGGAGGGGGAGATTATTGTTTGTGTTTTATGTGAGTTAATTGTGAATCCCCACTTACTGCACCACGATGTGAAGATGTTGATTGCTTCGTTCATGCTTCTATTGATGTATTGAGTGTTGTTACTTAGTGCGAGAAAGGCGGTATCGTCAGCATATTGAAATATCTTTATGTTTGGAGAAAGTGGAGGTAGATCTGCAACATTATAATAGGCATAAAAGTGGCGATAAGGTTGATTCCTGGGGAACACCTCAATGAAGAAAGATGGGATGAGAGAGGTTATTATTGATACTAATGTAGGCAGTGTTGCCACAGGCCTAGCTTTGGAGTGGGCTGAAAAATAGTACCAAATTGAAACAAAGTGGGCTAAATTCAATTTTGTTCTTCGCCAGTATAATACATGGCTTTGTAAAACGAAACTAAAAGGCATTAAGTTATTCTTTATTCTACTATGTTTTGTAATGAAGCATACGTGTGCTTCAATTGATTCCTCTCAAAAACTTTCAAGAAGTGATGGATGCTAAAAATTCCACTGCTTCTTTCTCCATGCCACATCTAGTGTCATTTGTTGAACATCGCGTTCGTACTTTTCACCGACATAAATCGGCAATTACGGATTTTCCACACAAATTTCGTAGGTTAGGCGATGCAACATCACAGAATAAATGTCCAATAGTTATTTTAATGAGCCCAACACACAGTATGAGTAACGTTAGATACAGGAGAAGTCTGAAAACAAAATTACACGTTTGAAAACGTGACAAGTAATTGTTAAATGGGGCTGAATTGAGTAGAATCGTACCAACTTATTTACAAAAAGGGGCTGAAAATGGCATCAACAAGAAGGGCTGAATGACAAAAAGGGCTGAATTTGGTACAATTGTACCAAGTGTGGCAACACTGAATGTAGGCGATTCGGGTGGAGGTGAAGTTAAAAATGAAGCGGAGATAGGTAGGTAGTTGGAAGAATTTTCGTTTGTACACTCTTCCTAAAACGCATCCCTCATATACATAAGATTTAGTTCCATTATTATTTGTAATTATTTGATTTCATATATTTGTATATTAATTAACTTTAACAAGAACAAAACCAAAAACAAACCTATAAGCTATAATACTATCAGAATTTATTGTATTAAAGCCTTGCAGCAAATTTCTTTCAATAAAAAGTATAGCCATATTGATAAAACAAGCAACAAACAGTTCTGCCATCTGTTGCACACCGCATACACTATATACTATAAAATGATTTCTTTCGTGCAAAAATTATTTCATTTCATAGAATCACTGCTTCTGATTGCAATAACTCTTTTAATCACTGTAAAATATTTTAAACATGAATAATATCATCAAAATTTAAAATATAAAATTAAATAAAGACGAAGGTTATCAGCGATACATGTCATGTTTCGCAGTAGAGTAATGTTATAACTATCAAATTTAAGTGTAACACTATGGATTACCATGTGTTTTAAACTAAAGATATAATTTTTGATGATTTAAACAGGCACTGTTATTTTCTCTTTTTTATTTCAGAAGCTATGTCGAGTTCACCTGGAAAAATGATGGTCCCTGGTTAAAGCGTATTCTTAAAGTAGCAAGTTCGTGTTTCTGATTACGTGTATATGGTTGTGTGTGTGTAACTGTTATGTATAAACTTTTATGATACAAAGAACTTATGAACGGATGTGTCAATGAATGAGTGTATATCTGCGTGTATTCTGTGTAATTTAATAACATTAACGTGTATGATTTTTCTACACACGAATCTTTTATCTTATCTCTGTGGGATATTAAAACACATTCTTGTATTAATTTAATCCATGCTTTGTGAAATTAATCACATTATTTGCTTGTCATTATTTGTCCAGATAATATAGTACCGGTAGTTACAATTTGACAGCATGTTTTTGTAGCTCTCATACCCGCTTTTTCACGATAAAAGTATTTGTCGGCTCCAGAAGCAAAGAGATATAAGTGACATTGACGGTTTAAAAAAGGTTGGAGGTAATCTTTTAAATATAACTCGAAATATATGTAACACAAAAAGGTCATATTTTATACAGAGAAACCTTGGAGTTCATTGTGTCCATGTACAAAATATGACATTTTTTTACATATATTTTGGGTTATTTTTAAAAGACTACCTCGAACTTCTTTTAAATCATCAACGTTGCTTATTTGACATGTAAAACCAGGTTGACAGATAAGAAATCACACGTGTTTGAAGGTTTACTTTTTTTGTTTATCTAGAAATACAAATTCTTGTTGCCAAGTTAAAACTGTGACCATACCTGGGTAAATAACGCTAAACTAGCCAATTTATGTAATATGTAAGATTTTGGGAAAACTTCGAAATTTCATAACTTTAAAGAATATATTAACAGATCTTTGAAACTTTTCATCATAAATTATTACTCTTACGTGAATAACGATATAGATTTCTATAGATAACATATAATAATATTTAATCTGTACAACTGCTAATATTTATTGCAAATAAAGTATATCTAAATAACAATTGTTTTTGATTTTGAAAACCTTTTACTGATACAGTACGATAGTTTGTTGTGTTTGACTGTGTGCTATTTAATAGGTTAAATCCAAGGAGGTTTTTCCCGCCTTTTTTATTTTAAGTCAATTATTCAAATTTGAGTGCGGTTAAACAGAAAATAACTTTCACAAACTACAATTTATTACGTACTTCAATAATAAAGACCATTAATTTAAATGAAAAATTAACAGACAATAAAAAACCAAAATTATTGACTCAGTTTTGAAGTTCCTGTTAATTTATCTTTAAGTCTAATGATATTTAATTTATTGGTGTATATAATAACTGTAGTTTGTGAAAGTTATTTTCTGTTTAACTGCACTCAAATTTGAATAACTGACTTAAAACGAAAAAGACGGGAAAACCTCCTTGAATGCAACCTTAAATATATGAGCTATTTTTCAAGATAGGAAAAGATCCCACTGTGTTTTCTTCTTTCTAGATAATAATTGAATTAGGTCTATATCTGTCTCTAATAAAGACCATGGTGACATTTGTTTCTTATTTCAAATCGAGAGAAATAATTGGATGATGTGTAGAACTTCTATGTACTGCATAAGAACAAATTTTTCAAATTAACTTTAATATAGAATCAGAGAATATAATGAATTTTATGGGTTTCAACATCAAGAAATGTGTCCTAATATTGGGGACTAGAGGTAAAGCACTAAAAGTGAATGGCCGGAACGTAAAATTAAGTTCTGGAATCAAATGAAAGTGTATGACAGAACATATGAATGTACCCAATCTGAGCCCTAAGTTCTAAGTCGTTCGGACCTGAGCCGTAGATGCTTAAAGGCCATAATTTAATAAATTTAAATCAATTCAATTCTAAGTCGTTCTACAAATATAGGATCACAAATCGACAACTGAGGAGATGAGACAACATATTCCTTAGATGTCGAAATGTATCTTAGGAGAACAAAAGCAAAAACTGAAAGTCGGTTGTATTTTCAAACCAACTGCAACCAAGTCATGAGAGACGGAAGCTATGTATCTATACGGCAGAGTGAACTAAATAACTTTGAAAGTTTGTTCGCAATTGGTACAGTTCATACATGAAATACTGGTACAACGGTTAGCCTATGTGACTTTTGTCCAAGTGTCAGCGACGTTGTTAATAGTGCTGAAGCGGAGTGATGAAAGCATCAGCTTCTTGTCGAAATAACAAGTTTAGTATTATGCATACTTGAAAATAGTTCTTAGTTGTTGTGCAGTAAACTTGAAGAGTGCAAGAAACTGCAACTTAAAATTAGATCTTTTCCATACTTCATAGACAGAAATAAGAACTGGTATGTGATTAATAGGTTCGATGAAACTGTTGTACCAAATTCGAAGGTCTCAGTGATCTGCAAAGTGATAGGTAATCCTCATCCTGTGAAGTAGAGATGAAACATGGAACGGTTGACATAAAAGACAAACGTAACAGAAAAATATACGACCAAAAATAACAATAAAATATCATGACGAGGCCAAGCACAGCTGTATCTCGACTTGTCACTCAAACTCAAGTTCGTGTACTAATGTTTTCTGTGAAGCACTTTTATTTTAGTTTGATTTGGTTACCAGGTTCCACTTTCATAACTCCACTTGTCAAGTATTTACTTATGGATATGGTAGACACGTACAAACTTTAAAACAAACAATGGTCAATTTGGCATTCTTTGCTAACTTTAAATTGTTTCTGTTATATTACTTAATATTAGCTCATTTGCGTAAGTTCACCAGAAACCTATGATTAAATTATTTGCTATATCTTTCATCAACAACGCTCATATAAAGGCAGTAATATGGTGCATCAGATGTGTCGTTGATGTAGAGAGCTAACGAAGTGAACCAAAGACACTACCTTGAGGAATGCCGCATGAAATAGATGTTGCCGAGAATAATTTGTTTTGAAACAAGACGATACGGTAGAAAAAATTAAAAACATGTTTCAATTTAGTGTTTAAGGTATTGTAATCAACACATTGAAATGTTTTGTTATAATCCGAAATTACTGAATTTGTTTCATGTCTACGATCTATGTCCCTACTAAAATTTTCTGTCACGTGCACCAACGCAGTGTAAGATCTAAATCCCGACTGCATAGGATCCAATTGTCTGTAAGATAGTTCTGAATCTTATCTTTAACCATTTATTCCAATATTTCCATAGAGTCGGGGGAGTGCTGATTGGCCGGAAGTACTATTGTGCTAGTCACAGTGCTAGATTTAGGTAGCTAGTTGACTGGCTTACCAATACCAGTTTCCAAATTGACGGCAATGTTCCTAATATATTGAGTGATTAAAGATGTCCACTACATAGTCCAGCATATAAGCGAGGATCAGTTTTAAAAATTGAGTCGAAATCTGGTTAGCGTCGAAAGCATTCGACTCAATTTTTATAATGGAATTTTCACCTAACTGAGACTAACTGGAATGAAATCAAATTTGACATCGTCTATCTGGCGACCGAGATTTGGTTTGGTAGTTTCAGTTTTAACAATATCATCGATAAAAAAACAATATCATTCAGATATTAACATCTTTCATGTATCACTCAATTGACACTCCAATGCACCAAACATTCTTTCCTCTTCTCATTAAAAATTCACTTTTCTCGCTCTCTTATTAAAACCATTAAAACCTTTCACTTGTTTAATGTGATGTGTGACAAAAGTTAAAAGATAGAAATACGCATAGAATCTATAAAATACAAAATACTATGAAACACGATAAGGTAGAATCACTCAGCAATTACTATGATCTTATTTATTGGCTTCTTCTTTTCTCCTTCTATCTTCCTTTTTGTGCAACCTCTCCTAATAGTAGTTAATGGTTAAAACTTTGTTCCAAATCATTGCTTTATGTCTTGCTTCCTTAATCCTCCTAGGTTTATTCCATTTTCTAACATATTTTATATTTTTCTCTTCCGTAACTTCTACCCTTCCCAGTCTACACTGTCACCAGTCCTGAAAGTGTCTGTATACTACTTTAGTGTCTCTCTTCAGTATAACATCATCCTTATGTTGCCGTAGTCTTTCCCTTATCTTCCGTTTTGTTGTACTTATATGTACCATATTACAATTTATCTTATATATGATATCATTCTACTTCTTTGTTAATATTGGCCATCCCTTTATTTCTAGTAATCTCTTTTATCTTCATACCTCCTTTCCTGTACGTTTCAATTCTTTCTCTGTTGAGCATCTTCCTGAAATTCTCGGTCAATTACCCTACATTTTATGCCATATCATCTCTTCTCTTCACTTTTTCTTCTTTCCTTCCTGTTCCATGTTCTCCGTTCTTCTTTATCTTTTTATGACTTCTTTATCTTCGTCACCAGAGTAAATCCGTTCAAAGTGTAGAAGAGATGGAAAGCTTTGAATCTCTTCTACAACTCACCGTAAAATTGAAAGGGAATATTGAAATGTGTAAACCACAGACAATATTTGAGCCCTTGAGTAAACCATTAGGACTTGACCACTTTTGGCGCCTTTCAAAATATGTACGTACATAGTCTGATAGCTCAAGATTATATGTGTCAGTAAAAAAAATGGATCACGCCCATAAATGTGAATTGCCCCGCCATCTTGTGCCAAACGTGTGTTTTCAGTGTGATGGAGGAAGTGATAAAAGTATATACATATTGCCAAGAAGAAGTAACGAATGGTGAAATATATTGTAATGTATTCCGAAAAAATCGAAACTTCAAAATAGCTATAGTAGGATATGTTCCTGTCAGCATAGAAGGCAGGAGTATGAAACAAAGATGAGAATAGCTCACAGTTTTGTGACAAATTATGCAGATTTTGGTGTGGCTCAAAGAGTTCGTCACAAGCATGCCTTACACATTCCTGAACATTGCATGGAATTAGCATCACAAGCAAAAAGAAAAAACTATTCAAAGTTGTGAGAATGCAGAAAAACAATTTTGTATTACTTGTTAATTGGGTGAAAGAATATTGTTCACAGCCATACGTTTGTTGATGAACATAAGGTTAAAAAAAAACTAAATGGTTAAATATTCAACGTATGTAGAATCTAGAGAACCAATGATAATTAAATTCAAATATGTATTAAATGACCAGAAGATTGGAAGAGTGAGGATTTTGCAACACAAAAGAAAGTTGGCTCTTCATTCACAAGTAAGTTGGTCCAGTTATTTTATATCCAGAAGGAAGAAAACTGATCACAAGATCTAAATTGAAGGATCTCAACAAACTTCTTCCGTTTAAACCACCAGTGCACGGCGGCTTTTATTCAGAATTTTGCATCCCAGGAAGATGTTAATGGAGATGATATGTTTATTTCTAAAGAGGGACAGGAGAATAATGAAACCAATACCTAAAATGATCAATGCAAAGTAAATGTAATTTAGTTATTGATGCTATATAATGCCTTTAAAGTTGTATGCTATAACCAGTCGACATTAGTAAAATTGACATGGAATAATCTGAAGTTCTGCTAATTAATAAGCAGAAGAACATAAATATTCTAGCACTAGGAACAGTGAAAAATATATGAGTTTATAATTATATTTTTCTCATGTTACTTAACGTCTATTGTAATTAATAAAGTACATATTGATTGTATACAATTTCATAAGCAGAAAAACACAGTTTTATTGAAATGTGAGATTATGGACATGATCCACTATTTTACTCAGGAATTAATTTATTAAAGGTGTGTGAAAATTTATTTTGCCCGACACAATGCGGGCAAAATGAAACATAACTTGATAACAATTTTATAATTTTTAATGTTATACATGTTCCGAAATTTAATGTCAAACGATGTCGCAGGATGAAAGATGTTGAGAAACGCTGATCTAGAGTTTAGTGAGATGTAAACAATAAAACATGGTTTTAAAATTATTACAATTTGAATAAAAATTAGAATGTGAAGTGGCTTCTTTAATGTTCTTCCATTTCCAGAAACGTTTCACTTTGCTCGATTTTGTCTTTTCCTCTTTGTCCGCTTTTACACTCTTCTAATTCTTAGGTCATATTTACAACGTTAATGAATCTTTTGCAACATCATTTGGTGGTATTATGAAACCATAATAATGCATCTATCTGCTATAACAGACTATATATCCTTAATATATTACAAGATCTGGAAGCCTTTTCTTCATCACCTAAAAAGTCGTTCTTCACCACCTTTTCTACACCACCGTCTAAACATCCTCACCTACAGTTTTTCTCTACTCTACCAGCGCAGCAAGCATATTTTTCCATTACACCATAGAGTTGCCGTCACTAATCTCTCTACAGTGGTACCAACTGTGAATTTTCTCGTTGCGCCTGTGCTTGGATTCACTTTGCCCGTCTTTCCCTTATGTCTGTTCTGCCTCAACTGGTCCCATAAATTATCTTTTCCGCTTCACTTATTTTTTATGCCTTCTCTTCCATATTCCTCATAAAAGGTCCCTTTATGACGATAAATCCCTGGCGTGCCCTCCCTTCTGATTTTATGAGGTTTTGGATTTTCCTTCTCTCGATATTTCTGTCCTCGTATCAAGGAAATTCTTTACATTGTCCTCTTCTATCTCAGTTTCTAGTCTTGTTCCTTTTCTCATCCCCTAACTCATTCGTATTGTTTTCCATTTGTCTCCTAGTTACTTTCCATATTGCGAGGCAGTTGTCCACATACAAATGTGGAACGAAAGAAGTTTGTTAAAGTGGTCAAACGTGATTGGTGGATTCAGATAGTGATAGAATGATTTCCTCAAGTATTTAAGCAGGTGAACAGATTGTGACGTTTTCAGAAACAGTTAGGCTGAAAACGCTAGTAACAGTGATTTTATTTATCACAGAAAAGATTGTCCTGTCAGCATTTTTCTGTTAAGTGATAAAATGAAAATAATGTATACTTGTGGTCATACACCTAAATGATGTAGATTTAATAAGAGACGATATAAATGGAGGATCACATGCCAAAACGAACTAAATCTATTTTCAAATAAAGTTGGGTACTGTCGTATTTTTGCTAAGAATTAGTGGTTTTATCATTCCTAAAGCACATGAATCAGTAGTTTTTATTTACCTAATGTCGAAAGGCCTCAATTATTGTAAAAACGGGCCGAATATCGTTCTTTTCTTACAACTGTGCCTCTAAATGCCTTCAGTACTCTAGACAACTTAAAATGTAGTTTGGTCCGTTTCGGCACGTGACCATTAATGCACTACAAAGTAGCAGCAATGAACTAGGAGAATCTTGCAAGGAGATATGTCTACAAGTGAACGTAGTGGATAACGAGAAGATACTCAGAGGAAGAAGGAAATATCTAAGAATGAAATCATAGACAAAATAAACAAGAATAACTTGGAGCATATGACAAGCAGAAACGACATTATGATAAAACTTCCTTATTTGCTAACAATATTTTAATAGATACGCTTAATTTAGTTTCATTCAACATCTCAAGTCTAAATATAAATACTTAAACACTAAAATAGGTTACAATTATATTTTATCGCGGTAATTAAGGAGAAAGAGGGAGGGCAGTTTACTACGGAAATGTTACTATCCAATCAGTGTTACCAGCTGCACCATAATATAATAAACACAAAAATTAAATGTTGTTATCAGTTAGACTAAAAGGATCGTGAGGTTTGGTACCTTAAATAACTTGTGTTGATAACTATAATGTTTATTTAAAGTAGTATTTGCATACAAATGGTAATATTTCTGTTAATGGTAGTCCATTAAAAATATTTCAGTAGTAGATTATATGTTACTAAGTAATTAACGAGGCACTTTAGTGTAGTTGTAATGTTTTATGTTTATAGTGTAATATGTATTTGTATAATGAGTTGATAATATTGTCATTAAGGGTTCATTACTTAATTATAATATCATAAATATGATTTAGTCGCATGAAAACTGGAAGAAACAGTTCAATAATTCATTTGTTTATAAGGAAGTTGATAAATATTGAAACCAGAGTATAAACATGACCTTCCTCACAACTACGTTTGTGTGTATATTCCCAGCTAATTATTTTTTAAAGTTAATTCGCTACTTGTTTTACAGGCCCGTTCGGGTACCTTATTTGATGGTGTTTTGTTTGTTTTTCCATCTAACTGTTTGTGATAATATGATCTTAGATTAACACAAAGCACACATAAAAAAAACTACCGGTGTTAATTTAACACAATTTTAATATTGCCGAGTAGTTTAAGAATGTCTATTATTTTTGTATGTTACTTTAACACAATGGGTTCGGTGTTACCGATAAACACAAGAGACTTTGCTGCAATTTTAACACAGAGGCAGTGTTAAGTTTACTCTATTAATCCAATACTTCTTGTATGTTGTTTACAAAGTACAAGGAGAAAATAATCCATTTCTGAAGGACTGAAACTCCCAATCTTAGATTTTCTAATGCAGTGGCTAATCCGTTACTTCACCATACAAGCTTCTGTTGGAAGCTCTTATTATTGAGATATTTTTGTGTTGTTTAATTATTTGTTAATATTTCGAAACTTCAAAACTTTTTTTTCCTTTTCTCATCTTTGCAAGTTGTTTGCGAATATTATTATCTACATTATGAATTATTTATATTGAGAATTTTTGTTCATTTATTGTGTACTTTTCCGATCTAGTATTCTCTGACTACCAACTAGATGTTAAAATTTGGTTAATAGACTATGATTATGTTTAATATAGACAATGATCAGTACTTAAACAAGACTGCTCGATGTCGTTGCGTTTCTTCGTGCCTTAAATGTGATTTTTGGTGTTTGCATCGTATACAATAAACAAATCTAAACTGACTTTTCTCATCTATTTCTGTGAACATGCATACAATTTTTGGGATGCACATAACGAAAAGAAATATTCTGACTTTTCTAACGTTTTCCGTGAAGTGGGTAATGTTTTAAAATTTGTGTAAGGTGTTTAAAATCGAAAATGCAGCAAAAGCGTACAATATATTTATAAATACAGTACAAACATAAAGAAGAAAAGTTACTTTTAAAAAAGTATGAAAAAAAAAGTACTTGGGGTCGTTCAATCACTGCTTGGGTCGTGTGGGCTTTATGGTGGACAAACACCATGTGCGTGGGTTTTCTCAGGGTTCTCCCAGTTTCATCATTCCCTCATCATCCATCCGGCCTGAGCCAAGGTTGCCTAAAAGCCTTAAAATTAAATTCAAATTCTAACGTTATGCTAAGCCGATAGCTAACGACAATTAGTCTGGCAGCGTTCTTTATCCATCACAGAGTTAAACCGAACGCTAACAGATCTCACTTTCGCTGCTCCGCGGATTGGTCAAGGTCAGCGATGTTATTGTGCCGGTCCTCAGTATACGAATACATTTAATTATTTACCACTTATTTTGTACATTTAGCACTTTCAAAAATCACTAGAATCTGAAGATGTGGTAGCATCTTTTGTATACCAAATAAACCTCTAATTTACTGGCATCTTCCTGGGCCTTGACAGTTTTTCACTATAGTTTGCCGGTCCGTGAATATTTAAAAGGTTGAAAACTGCCTTAGGCAACTCACTTTTCGACTCTCACAAGTAGATCACCAACCACGCTAGAGGTCACAACTGTAGCTCTGTGTATAGACATCCTTATTTCTACTCTCATAATTACTTGAGTACTCATATCACTGCGATATTTTTACCTTTTACGATACTTAATACTGCTCGCTAGAAAACTAGCATATATTTGGAATTTCCGTTCAATGCAACATAAAATAACA
The DNA here is from genome assembly GCA_022664845.1 of Lepisma saccharinum. Classification (NCBI taxonomy): domain Eukaryota; kingdom Metazoa; phylum Arthropoda; class Insecta; order Zygentoma; family Lepismatidae; genus Lepisma; species Lepisma saccharinum. The sequence continues at coordinate 739 of JAGDQP010035759.1, read as the reverse complement.
TATTGTGCTATTAATTTAATAACATACAGCTATGTAAATAATCAAAACGGGTTAGTTACATTAATTGATTTCCGTCTTAGAAAATCAGATATTCATAACTGTTTTAGCAGCAGTGTTCTTTTAAAATTTAACACAGAGATAGATACCAAAATTAGTATAGACACTTTTCTCTGCTATGCAGATCAAAACGATTCTATAGGCCCTACTAGAGAAATAAGGATGGGCAAAACTGCTACGTTTTGGTAGCAGTGAAAGCAGTAACTGCTACTTCTAAATATCTGCAAAAAGTAGCAGTTCAGGAAAACCCTTTCTAAATGGGAGTAATTTGTTTCCAACTTAAAAATCAGTGTAAAAGCACCATTTTAGACTACCTTGTATATCTGTAGCTTATTTTCTGTGCAGTAGATTACTGTTAGACCTTGGTAGAGTAGTTCATATTATAACTGTCTGAAAACTATTTATGTAATTAGCGGGGTTTTAGATATTCAGTTACGGTGCTTATTTTCTTCGCAAATAATTAGTACAAATACAGATGCTTATCAGAATAATGGAAACACCTGAACGAAAGTGCAACTTACCAGATTAATATGGTGTCGGGCCACCTTTCGCCTTCAGAACAGCCTTGATGCGACGTGGGATGGAGGCATAGAGGTCGTGAATGGTAGCAAGTGGAATATTACACCATTATTCGCGCAGGGCATCGGCCAGTTCTGTGAGAGAGGATGGAGGTGGAAATCGT